>JAOEHI010000009.1:4962171-4981920 GCA_025447815.1 Percopsis transmontana
CGCGCGCGGGCGGGGGTGGGGGGGGGTGACAGGGTCGAGTGGTGTGAGAGAGTGAGTGAGAGAGAGTGGGGGGGGGTGAGTGAGAGAGAGAGAGAGAGAGAGGGAGGGAGGGAGAGTGGGAAGGAGAAAGGGGAGAGAGGTGAGAGAGAGAGAGAGAGAGAGGGAGGGAGAGAGGGAGAGAGAGAGAGAGAGTAGCTGAGTCTCCCGGTAGCTGAGATAAATGAGGGCAGAGGAGAGGACTCATCTCCTCTTCATTAGTGTTCACACCGTGACGGAGGGGGAGGGGGAGTGGGGTGGCGCGTCTCCAACACAGTTTTAAATGAGACATCTCGCCGCTTCTTCACGTGACAAGAGGAAGGGGCTGGGTGGGCGGTGGGGTGGTGATATTAGCCTGTAAACGTGTGTGTGTGCGTGTGTGTGTGTGTGGGGGGGGGGGGAGCTGTTCAACTAAAAAAGGTAAAACCACAAAGGTTAGAGGAGAGGACGTTGTACGGCTTCTGAGAGGAGGAAATCACAACAGAGGAGCGGCAAGACGCAAAGGAGGTGCCCTGACAGGAAGAGGAGAAGTAGGAGGAGGAGGAGGAGGAAGAGGAGTGCTCAACCTGACTCCTATCGTACTGTAATGTCTGTCTGTGTGTGTGTGTGTGTGTGTGTGTGTGTGTCTGTGTGTGTGTCTGGGGGGTGGGGGGGTGACATGGGTGACAGATCGCAGCCCCTGAAGGGAATCGGGTTCCCAGCGTGCAGCGGGAGCGGCGGGGTGGCGGGCGGATCATTAGCCGCACAGCAGCCGGCTCTCGGATGCACAGGCAGATATTAATTGGAAAGATAAGCCGAGATGAGCTCAGAGACCTGCTATCTGCCGTGCTCTGTATGGTTTGACTGTAGTGCACGCGTCAATATGTCTCAAGCACGTCACGTGCCAAATATCGTGTTCTCCAAAAACAGTAGACTGCCAGTTAAGTTCATTTTACACATTAAAGGTACAATCCTCAACTGCGCTACAGGGACCCCCAGATACCCAAACTACTGGGTATAGATCTCACTGTTGATGTTTGAAACACAACTGTCCACAAAAGTGGCTGTAGGGGGAGGGGTAGAGAGCGGTGTGAGCCAATCCAGCGTGTGGTTGAATTCAGCGTTACCAAAACATTTCGCAAAAAAAAAGCGCAGAAAAACAAGACACAAACAAAAACGTTCTAGAAAATAATCGAGGACTGTCGTTTCAACACAAACTATGGTAACGCCAACATTTTTTAGATGTTTGGCCATGTAAGGTACAGTATACATACAGTATACACTGTGTTCACCTCACATTATGTAACACTGGCCTGGTGGACGCTTGTGCAGCCAAAACAAGTCGGTTTTGACATTAAACCATCAACGTATTGCTGTAAACTATACTGATGTATTGATAATTTACCCCCTCCCTGTGTCATTTTCATTTTCCTACTTACACCGGAGTCAACAGTTTGTGTCTCTCTCTCTCTCTCTCTCTCTCTGAGACGAACACTAAAGTGCCAGACACAGGGCTTTCCGGTGCTATGTTCCTTTTATTCCAATCCACCTATTCTGCACGAACAAAGCCCACGTCACGGTGTTGTGCCGGCGGCGTGATGACACCGCAACACTTCCTCTCCTTTCTTGGAAGGACCTGAAAAAGACGGTTCGATGTGGAACTGCAGGGGATCCTGGGAAAAAAGGCCAGGGAGGGGAGGGTGATAAATGGCTGCAGCTGTGCTTTGAGCGGGGCGAGAGAATATAAGGGAATGAGGGAAAGAGGAGGGAAGAGAACGGGATAATGAAAAGAGTGCTTTCTGTGTGCTGGCCATGGTGAGGACATGAGAGGCATGATCCATTTGAATGGCCTCTAATATCTGATAAAAGCTCAGTCACGCAGATCCTAATGCCCCCGCCCTCACAGCAAAGGCTCACAATAGAGCCATGGTGCAATAAAAGAATGTGTGTGCGTGTGCGTGTGTGCGCGTGCGTGTGGGCGTGCGTGAGAAAGACAGAAACAATGAGAGTGATTGAGAACCAGAGAGATAGCGAGGCACAAATGTGAGTACACTCTATGTACGAATGTAAGTACACTGTGTGTCCAAATGTAAGTATATGTGCATGTGCTTACATTTTTGCATGTGTGTGTGCTTTTAGACACACTGTCAATGAAATAACGTCAGTCAAATGTACGTGTGTGTGTGTGAGAGTGAGTGAGAGAGACAGAGAGAGAGAGAGAGAGAGAGAGAGAGAGAGAGAGAGAGAGAGAGAGAGAGAGAGAGAGAGATGTAGTTAAATGTGCAGTCATTTGTTAGCAATGTGCTATGAAATTATCCATCATTCACGGACCCTAAACTGTTTTTATTTCATCCTTCATTGAGGGGTTGCACACTCAAACTGTTGTAGTGTTTCATTTGAGATATATTTCCGTTTTGGATTCAAAATTGATCTTTACAACAGCAAATCAGAGTAATGTAACCAGAATCCATAATATTCTGCAACTTACTGAGGTAGGTAAGCAACAGAGTCGAGGGTTTAACAAAAGTTATGTCTAAGTACAGTGTGTGTCTGCCAACCTTGTGACTAAGGATTTCAGTTGTGTTCTTTGAGAGGACGAGACATACTAGTGCTTTATTTTATTGTGTAAGTGTGTGCGTGTTTGACCTAGTGATTGTAAACGAGGGAGATATAAACGTGGAGACCGGGGGGCCATTTTTTGTGTGTTCATTGGACGGGGTCTGCCAGAGAGCGTGTGATTGTTTCTAAGTGTTTGTTTGAGACCGGAGAAAGGGCGAGAGACAGCCTGAGAACAAGGAACAAGGCTTGCGGAATTGCGGGGGTGAGAGATACAAAGGCTGAGGATAGAGCGTGCAAGAGAGAGAGAGAGAGAGAGGAGAGAGCAGCAGTATAGGGAGCTGGTCTTATGTGGCCCTTGGGCTACACCACTTTACCAGCCGACCGCAGCAGCACCACTTCAAGCCTGGGGAGCTGAGATGAGCACTTCAGCCACAGACACCCCCCTCCCGCTCATTTCTCTAACAGTGGCTTCAATAACCCGCGGGGGGCAGTGCGCCAAACAAACAAACACAAATAAAGTGTGCTTATTTGAACATTACGGGTCTGCTGCTCATTCCCACACTTGCGTGACACAAGTGGGAGCCAGAGAGAAAGGTGGCGTTGTTCACGCCACCTTTCTCTCTAGGAGGCGTAAGCTTACTCACTCATTCGCGGTCGGCTACCAGGGAACCAGGAAGGGAACAATAGACTTAAGTATGGAACTTATTCGGACATGTCGCAAAACCCAGAAATGAATGAACAATATGGACCGCCAACAGTGCCACCGCAAGTCATAAAGTAAACAATTTAGTTATGTTTAAGAGCTTCTGATAAAAGCTTGTGTCCACTATATTTATTGCAAGGCAAAGGAAACCCCAATGCCTTATGGGAGGAGGGAGGCAGTGGGCAGCGAGAGTGCGTCCGTTGTGAAAGTGCATTATGGGTAATATTATAGTGAACTATAAAGGGAACCAGACTTTGGACTCTTCAGACAGCACTACCAAATAACTGACACCTTAAATATTGCACTAAATGACAAGTAGGGTGTGATTTTGAACACGGCCAGAGACACAGTAATATGCTAGAGAGCAGCGTTATCTACGACCAGCAGAAAAGGAGCTGCGGGGTCTAGCTGACCCCGCTAGCTAACGTTTCCCTCGCACTTTACATCCCTTATTTCGAGTCCCCCATTGCTGTTTTCTCCTCTCGCTGACCCTGTTTCCTGTCGGAAACTATGCGCTCCCCTCTCTGAGTGAATACAAAGCACCCAGGTACCTCGAGGCATCGCTAGGGGGAGATGGGGGTGATGTGCCACCAGAGAGTGTCCTTCTTATCTCTCCTACCTGACTTCCTCCAATCTCACCTGGCTGACTGCCCCTAGACAAAAAGCTGCAAGGAGAACCCTGTCTTAGGTGTCAAAACTACTCCCTGCCTATATTTTTTCCAAGCCATTTAGACTTGGAAGGAAGCCCGGGCCTCTGCTGTGAAGAGCGCCGACAGACGCGGCCACTACAAAAGCCTATCCCCATATACAGAGAGCGCAATATCAATGGTGGGACGCTCTTGTAAACAAAATGCGGTGGTAAACATGTCTGAATGCCCATTTTCACTTTCTCCTTGCACCTTGCACACCTCTCCCCATCAAAGGCAGACATTAGCGCACGCCTCTCTCTCTCTATCTTCCCACAGACCCCCAGTTTCTCTCATCTCCGCATCACAGAAAAGGGAATGAACAAACGCAAGACAAACGAACCCCATTATTTTATATATCCCTAACAAATTCAACCCCCCCCCCCCCAATCAAATACACAAAACGCCCCCCCCCCCACCCCCATTTCTGTCTCACACCACACCACACACTATTTCATGCTCCCTCCCTCCTCCTTCTTTCTCTCTTCTCGTTTTAAATGATACTGTTTATACACAACCGGCTCCTATCATCCCATTTCACACTTCCCCCGGCATGTTTATCTCCCCCCGGGGTGCTGGGAAGACATGAAGGCGCTCTCTCTCTCTTTCTCTCTCTTCTTTCCTCCTCCCTCCCTTGTCTCTCTCCTTCCGCCCCCCCCCCCCTCCTTCCTACCTTCCTACACCTCCTTCGCTTCCTCCTGCCTCCCGACCGCTGCCGGCTGCTTGGTGGCCGTTGATATACGGCGGCTTATTAAACAGCGGCGGTCGTGTTTGATCTGTGGGGGGTGGCGGATGCGGTGGGGTGGGTGGCGGGCAGACGGCGACCGAGAAGGGAACCGCAGTAAAAACAAAAGACACAAGTCAATTTAGCGCCGTCGCCGGGAGTGGTCCTGGGCTGGTGGAGGACCTGCGGCGGCGCTCAACATTTAAAGGCGACAAGTTAGCAAAAGAAAACAAAAACACCTCGTGGCGGTGTCGCACTAAGGGGGTGGGGTGGGGCGATCGATCGCAGCCATCCCATACCGACCCTCCTAAGCATCTCAACCCTGGCGTGAAGTCGGATCGATCGGAGCGGTAGGCTTTGTCCGGTTGCGCGGCAGGTGCTCGGAGCCGCGGTGGAAGTGGCTGCTGGGAGGTTTACTAAGCATCTCCTTTGAAGTCAAGTGTACAGGTGCTCGCTCTGCTCCACCCTGCCTTGTCCTCACCCCACCCCACCCCACCTGCCCCTATCTGGAAGTGAAGGGGAAGACGGGGGGAGGATTCATAAGGGAGAAGGGAGAAGAGGGACGGCCACTTAAGGGACATTTAACACTGTGTTTTATAGGGATCAGGTCTGCTTTACAGGCTCCCTGGGCCCCCGCAGCCGGGCCCTCAGCTCCCTTCTTAACTCCTGCCTCACTAATCAATGTCCTCTGCTCTCTTCACGCAGGAGAGAGTGAGACGAGAGAGAGAGAGAGACACAAGAGAGAGAGAGAGACACAAGATAGAGACGAGAGAGAGAGAGAGAGCGAGAGACAGAGAAAAAGAGAGACGAAAGAGAGCGAGAGAGAGAGAGACGAGAGAGAGAGATGAGGGAGAGCGAGAGAGAGAGAGAGAGACGAGAGAGAGAGACGAGGGAGAGCGAGAGAGAGAGAAAAAGAGAGACGACAGAGAGCGAGAGAGAGAGAGAGAGAGAGAGAGAGACGAGAGCGAGAGAGAGAGACGCGAGAGAGAGAGAGACGCGAGAGAGCCAGACAGAGAAAAAGAGAGACGAGAGAGAGAGCGAGAGAGACAAGAAGGAGAGAGAGAGAGAGACACACAGAGAGAGAGAGGCAGGAAGAGAGAGGATTTACAGTAGCTTTGGGCATGGCATGCACACTCTTCTCCTACTCCCTGCGGTTTGCCCAGGCCGGGAGCCTGCCTGCTGAATATACATGAGCTGGGGCGGGCTGAGGGGCCCTGCAGCAATTGCGGACACTCATTCCTCCAGCAGCGAAGTTTACTTCTGACCGCCCCACCGAGACTCGCCCCGTTGTTTGACGAGCTACGTAGGGGCGCGGAGGGGGGGTACCTCCGTTCCAAAAGCCAGGAGCTCGGGCCACGCTCGGCTGTCAAAGCTGCAGCGGCGGAATTCACGTCGTTGTCGTTGCCGACCGATAAGGCAGTTATCAGCAGAAGTTGCTCCGGATTTGGAGGCAGTCGCGTCAAGCAGAGACGGGCGGCGAAAGCAGCAAACAATTTGGCGTGCCCTTTTCGAGGGGAGTCACCTTTGAAAGGCCTAAGGGATGGTGTGTTTAAAGGCTACATATGTGCGATAAGCCAAAATGGTTTGGTAGAGAAAAGGTGAGAGGTGTTTACATCTAGAGAAAAGGGATTGGGGTCAATTCAATTTCTATTTCATTTTGGTTAGAAATAAAAAATGTAAGAGTTTTTCCCCTCTTAAAAAGCCTTATATCTATATTGAATGAAGGAATTAACTTTTGTTCCACACTTAAAATTACTGTGTGGTGCAGGGGGTACAGCAGGTCGTCGAAAAGGCGATTGAAAAAGCTCATTGGAAAGTCTGGCTAATTTAGAAAGGACGAAAAGTCGCTGGTTTGATCCCCCCTTCCTCCTGGCAAAGTGTCGAGGTGTCCCTGAGCAAGACACCTAACCCTAACTGCTCCCAATGTGTTGGATGGTGGGGCAGTCATGTGTGGCCTGTGGTTTAGAAAGGCACTATATGAATGCAGTCCATTTACCATTTTACTGGCATTATAAGAGGTGCCCTTCAAGGAACCAGATTCAAATCCCAAACTCTGCTGAAGTATCCTTAAGCAAGGCACTACAGCTCAAGCACTTTATGGGGCGCAGTTGCGTACAGCCCCCCCCCCTTTAGAAGAGGGCCAGGGAAAACAGAAATTACCCGGGATCAATTAAGTCCTTTAATTAATATTATTAATAATAAATAATGGAAGAGCGCTGCGTGACTCACGTGTTTATCGCTGCTGTCCTGCTCCTGGTCTCTCAGGGCGGCCAGCACGAAGCAGAGGTACTTGTGGTGTTCGGGCAGCGGCTTGTTGTAGAAGCCATTGTACGTCTTCTCATCGCCCAGGATGAAGGTAGCCGGCAGGGACGCCAGCTTGGCGGCAATGTAAGCCTTGAGAGAGTCCAGCTGACGCCGACGCCTCAGGACAGGCCCCTCGCTGGACTCCAGCAGCTGGGAAAAGGTCACAAAGAAGAAGAAAAATAATACAGATTCTCACTATATGGCAACAACTGACATGGCTAGTGGGCTAGGCTGTATCCTCTCATTTTATTTGTATATCTATATTATATTGAATACGATGTTATAAATATATTTCAACCTATGTACCTGGTCAGGATCTTTTAGTACCCAGGCCCTTCCGGTGATATCAGTACATATCTGAAATGATCTTTAGCCCTGTGAGTACTACAGTATAGCTAGGGATGTTCATAATTAACCGTTTAACCATTAACCGACAATAAAAAATTTGACAGAATAATACTATTATCAGTTAAACGGTTAGAAGTATATAGGCCTATAGGCCTAAGTATACAGTATTTAAAAAGTTTGCTACATGGTAAAAGAATCACTGCTGAGGGTAACTAACTGACTCCTCCACTCCTGAATTCCTGAATTCCTGAATTCCGAATCCAGCACAGGAGAAGTCTCTCTCGCTTGCGGCATTGATGGTCAGTGTTCCTCGTCATGCAACAGTCGATTGCACCGCCAGGTTTTGAGGTGCTAGAACAGCTATTGATGTGCTTCCTCAGCGATGAAGTTCCAATCCTGCGGCTATCATAAGACTTTAAGTCAACTTTTACATGCCCTTTACGTTGTCATAAAATAATCGGAACAATGAACTTGTGTTTACAACCTGCCTGGGCTTCTTCACCTGCAGCCCTCCCGTACAGTACACATTCACGACCGCTCTCCCGCCACCCGCTGTAGGCTACCAGCGGACAAGGTTGATATTTTTCCACACATTAGCCTACATCAAATTTAGCGGATTCAATGTGTGCTCATTGGAAAGTCTGGCTAATTTAGAATAGACGAGTGAGAGTTTCTGTGATAGTGTGTTATAAATAGTACATTTTAATTAATAATCGGTTAATGATCGGTTATCGAGCGTCGGTGAGAATTTTTATATAGCCATCAGAGATAATTCCTTACAATTAAAGAGACAAAATACTGGTGTTGAAGGCCTAATAGTATACCTGCATACGACAGTATATATATCCAGGTCTAGTTAGCACACGCGCTCCAGAGAAGCGCTAACCCACTGTGGGCTTGGCGAAGCCACACAGATAAAATGCCCTTTGGTCAGGAATATATGTTTGCATCCCACTTACCACACAGACGAGCTACGAGGTAAGCAATTAGCGTGCGCTCCAGTGGCTGATCTAACCACAGCTGCCATTCTCCTTAATAAGCGGAGCAGGGATATGCAGCAGTGCGGCATTGTGTTTTTCAGCTGCATTTTGTTTCCTGCCAGCGATGTCTCATGCGTTCAGATGCTCCAGATGCGACTTTATTAAATCATTATGTTGGGGGGGGGGAAGACAATGGCTCGCTCTGTATTTAATGACTAAGGGAGCCTCACAGCTCTTTCTCTCCGTGCCTCTGCTGTTATTTCTACTGGGAGCGTGAAGAATAGCGAATGGAGGACATCCAAACCAAAGAGCCTCGCCAGTTTACTTAAAAACGATGTTATTAATATCAGGGCCTGTCATTTAGCGCTTAATCCCACAGAAAACACAGGGGGCCTTTATTCAACAAAATGATAATACAGTCATAAATTATTATCATCACTCGGATAACAAAAAGAAAACTTTTGGACTTCTGGAAACTCCAGGAATGTGATGATGTTGCTGAAACCGTAACCTGTAACAGATAATTAGATAATGCTGCCATCGCCCAAAGCCATTGGGTGGGTGCAGATGGGTATTGCCTGGGCCTGGCTTTAACTCAGGAGATTTAAAAAAAAAAGCAATCCCCGCTAGGGAAGAGCTAAGTATCTGTAACCGGTGACTTCCTACTCAGCCGGTACAGAAGGCGTTAGCTGTGACCCCCCCCGACCTGGCACGCTATCCAATCAGCTGCCGGCTGGCACTCACCTCTTCCAAGTCCATCTCATCTGGGTTCTTCCATTGCTGTGACGACGGGGACACCGGCACCACCACTATGTAGTACCACCTGCCAAGGAAAATAGAGCTCTTATTATGACATATTGTACCCAACACATGCCTGAAATGAATGGAGCCAAGTGTATTATTAACACCATCTAAACATTCATTAAGGTGTACCTTGACTGTGAGGACAGTTGGGCACATTCTACAAGCTGCACGTCATACAAAAGGGTTTGACCAAGGTCAAACGCGAGCAGATTGGCGCTGCATTCTCCAATTACTGGCTAATCGCTAAGAACATCTGCCACATAGACCGGAACAAACACTCCATTCCACCGAGATGAGCCTTCATCAAATACAGATCCCTATAGGATTCCCCTCGGTTAATAGGGCTGGCTGTGTGGCTGTTCTGTGTGTATACACTGGACATGTGCGGGTTTGTATAAATGCACTGTAAACCCAGATCAAATAAAGAAAATCTGTTTGCTTTAATGTTTAGAGGAGACTAATTACCTCAGTAAAATTAAGTAAGAAAGAGTTCATAATACTTGAAAACTACATTAAGCTGTGTTTTTTTAGAGCACTATGAACACAAAGTAATTCGTTCAGTTTAGTAATTAGTTGGCCTTCTTAATTTTATTGTGGAACTGATTTTCCAGAAAACTTTTAAGTACTTTGAACTATAAGGGATTATAGTGTGTATGTAAGCCTTTCCTCCTGACAGAGGTTTTATTTTCCCTCTACTGCAGACTCCAGCTAGCCAGAGAGAGGTGTATTCTCAGCCTCTCTCATGCCTTTGCCCATGCCTCACTTAGTAATGCAGTCACTCAGGTCTCACAAGACATGTGTAACAAGATTCCCCTATACCCCTCGCCCTCCCACCACTCCCCAAACCCTCAGCACATCATCGGCACTCTTCGCATGTCTAGAATGGAACTGCGACAGCTCTGGCAACCCAGTAATCTTTGTCCTAGGAATGAAGCTCTTACCGATTTCACGATAAACCACGATCAAATTCCCAATGGTTAGTATTACCGTTTCAAATTTTGATTATCAATAAAAACGTGTTTGATTACCGCACTTTGAAAAAGTCACGGTACTAGTAAATACTGTATACAAACTGAGTGACAGTGCTCCGGAGATTTTTCAGCCTTCTTCCAGAGGACTAAGTCTGAAGTGTGGTCATATTTTTGTTTGTATAAGACTGCTGAGGGAGACTTCATCATAGATGGTCACCCTGTCTGCAGAACATGCATGCTGCGAAAGGGGGCAACACTTGAATCTTATGAGTAATCTTTGAGACCACCACCCACTACTTTATACAGATGTGTACAGTTGATATAGTTTTTATATGTTTACATAAGGTACTGATTTTGTTATTATTGTAATGCTTATACAAACAATATAAAATTTAAATTATTTCACTAAGTGTGTATCAGTACTTTTACAATACCGCAATAATACTGATAACCAAGATAATTTTGGTCACTACTATAATTGTGATATGAAATGTTCATACCATTTCATCTCTACTTTGTACCAATCAACGCCGTATGCACTCTCCATACTCAGACCTCACCTCAGCTGCATGCACAATTCAGAGGCGTGTGTGTGTGTGTGTGTGTGTGTGAGAGAGAGGAGAGAGAGAAAGAGGTGTGTATGTGTGTGAGTGTGTGTGTGCGGCCGTGTTCTGCTAGATGAGCCTGGCTCAGACAGACTCCCACTTGATGAGGGTCAAGTACAGTTCTGCTCTTAACTGTTTCAGCCACAAAAAATGACACAATTGGACCTGATGTTAAAAGGCGCAATTATCATCAGCCGCTGTGTCATGAAGTCGGATGAGACCAAAAGAAGTTTCAGGAGATGAGGTTGGGTTCAGGAAAGCTGTGAATGCGCACCTGGACCTATTGCTGGTGCCAGCAGAGCTGTGTAGTTTTCTCTGGTGCAGCTATGCTAGCTAGCTAACACGGAGGCTTCAAACGTCAGAACACCAAACCGAGTATATAATTAAATCTGTATTTTAACTCGTACAGCCTGTCAAAAACTATCAGGGTTCTGTTTTGATTCCCCGCCATGTTAAATAAAAAGGAATTCATAATTTCCCAGGAGGGTATAAGGTCACTGCAGTGAACTAGAATAGTATACAAATACATATTCCTTTATATTGTTTATTTACAGATTGACTGAAATGACTTGACCCATGTCTGTCTGACTGGGACTTCAGACAGATCATTATTCAAACAGCACATCAGTCTCTCTGACGTACTGACTACTTATAGGACAGAATACACTGTATGTACGGTATATATATATAAAAAATTTTAAGGGGACGCTCCAACCACATACAGTAGGCGTTCACTTAACGTGGTTGATTATACACATCTCAGTACTGTGGGGGCATGTGCACACCCTGGTTGAGTAACATCTCCCTGACTCTCCCATGTCAGTTTTGCTAAACCAGTTAAAGCGGGACAACTGTCATTTTCCTTCCGAATGGTGTATTTGTAGGTATATGCAGTTTGCTGAACAGCCCAAATAACAACCAAACACCTTGGAGGTGCACAGGGGCTTTAATACTGGGCTTTTTCCCAAGCCTGTTACAGTGTTTGTCAGTTGTCGCATCCTCCTCCACACTGACCTGACGTGCGTGCTGGTCTGGACCCGGGGCAGGTCGATGGTCATCCTGCCGCCCTGGGCCTGCTGCTGGCTGTACAGGATGGGCTTGGTCTTCAGGAGGTCCGGGGCGGTGCGGATGGACACCTGCTGCTGCAGGCCCCCGGCGCTGTTCCCGCGGCTCGTCAGCACGAAGGAGTAGTCGGTGTCCGGCGCCAGCTGAGTGATCAGCTTCCTCTTCAGGTTGCCTGGCACCTCCACGCTCTTCTGGTTGTACAGGATCTGCGCACACAGCCTTACAGTTACAGGTGTCCATACTCTGAGCCTACAAGTACGCACAGTACTGTCGGCCATTTGCAAGGAGGCTATAGAAATACGCACAAACCACGAACATAGCTGAAAAGTGTTTAGCATATTTTATAAAACTAGATTGAAAATAGGATTAAAAGGTATATAATTATGTGAACCCTCAAGGGGGGTGTGTGTGACCACATACAGTACACACATCATCTGCATCACTTGTGGTAGACAAAAGCAATTTTTGGTTCTTTGTTCCACCAGCACGCACATAGGCAAGACCTTTGTAAGACAAAGGCAGGCTTTTGTTCTACGAACCACAAACACACACACACACACACACAAATGAACAAATGAACAGATATACATTCACACAATGTAAAAACGCACACACACACACTAGAATAAGATAAGCAATATAAATATGGCCCTAAGGGAGGCAGTCAACCATCCTGTCTGACACTTCATCCTACGTGCTTAAGTGTCGGACCTGCCCGTTGGGGCACATCCAATAGTTCTTTTACACTTTCAGAAAGTCTCTGGTCTATTACAATGAGGTGACAATTGATAGGATGACAATTGGACACATTATTACACGCATCATTCGCAGCCTCATAAATGACCGTTACGCTCTCAACCTGGGGGGGGGGGGTAGGGTGCCACGCTCAACCATCAGTCCTTACATCTCAAACATTAAAATGTACAGTAGAGGTTACCATTTATTGTAAAACCTAATTCACGTGCTGAAGTCACTGTATCATTTAGGATTTCTCAATAGGGAAATGAATGGTGAGTTCCTGCGTAGCATGCACAGCCAGCAGGGGGGCGCTGCTCGCTCGCTCGCTTCGCCTCACCTTGAAAGGCACTTGGGACTTGTAGTTCTCCGGCACCTCCCAGGTGAGGAGGACAGACGTTTTCATGACCGCCTTGACGCCAAAGCTCGTGGCGAACGCTGTTGGAGGTGAAACGGCCCTCGGTTAATATCTCACGCAGGACATTAGAACAGAACATCTCGTACAGTAGAAAAAAAATGTTATCTTTGCTAAGATGCATAATTCAATTGCATTCAATTTCATTGTATGGGAAATAACCCTCTGATCAATGATATATTCAACGGTGTTACCTAATAGACTCAGGGGGGTGCGAAAAGACATTCACAGTCTCATTCACGCGGCCACTGTGATTACTGTATTAACGTATATATACCCACTGGGATGGGGCCAACGCAGGTCTTAAAATAGACACCACGCACATCTGGGGATAAATGAAGAATCTAACATTCATAAGAGCATAAAATGCATGAGGAGACGCATGCTGCGTGCGGTTTATATGCGTGTGATTATAACATGTAATGAGATTAGCATTCTCTAAAAATAATAAACCCCAGAGAGTGAAATGTACTGAGAAAACCCAGGTAGAAATGCACTCTGGGAAAATTCAACTGGCAGAACCGCTGCATGCACGCGTGCACAAATCTGTGTGTGTGTGTGTAATCGATTGCTAATGGAATTCTAAATGAACGATTCGGGAATGGTTTATTTAACGATGATTGGCTATCTGGTGGAAGTGTGATTCATTTGCTTACGAAGTGTGAAGTGTTTATGTGCCCCCCCCCACCCTGGTACCTGGCGAGATGGACATGGTCCGGCTCTGGATGCTGGGGCTGATGGGCCCCCCGCCCTTGCTGGTGAAGGCCTGCACCCGGATGTCGTAGGTGGTGTCGGGCTTGAGCCCGTGGATGGTCATGCGCGTCTCGGCGGTGCGGTTGGTGCTGTTCTGCTGGCTGTTGATGTCGCGGTACACCACCACGTACTGCACCACGCGGCCGTTCCTCTCCGCCAGCGCCGGCGGGTCCCACGCCAGCTGGGTGCTGGAGGTGGTGAGGCCCGTCACGCGCAGGTTGAGCGGGAAGCCCGAGGGCACGTCCTCCTGCGTGCCGATCTCCTTGACGTAGGCCTCGCCCACGCCGGCGCGGTTGAGGGCGCTGAGGCGGAAGACGTAGGTGGCGCCCTTGTGCAGCCCCGTCACCGTGAAGTGGTCGTCGGTGCGCCGCAGCTCGCGCGACGTGTACTCCGCCTCCTCGGCGCGCTTGTACTGCAGCAGGTAGCCCACCAGCTCGCCCACCATCTCCTTGGGCGGCTGCCACTGGATCAGGGCCGTGTTGCCCGCGGTGGTGCTGATCATCATGGTGGGCTTGCCCGGCACTGGGAGGGGGTTAAGAAGAAGGAGGAAGGGCGCGTGTTGTAACCGTTACTTTTCACCAGTGGAAGCACTGCTAGAATGTTTTGCTGTGGTACCATTACACACATGCACTCCTGAGAGCCGCTGCTAGTCTAATGGCCCCAGAGCAGCTACACGGGACTAACTGGGCGGTTACAGTGTGTGTCTTGTTCAACTAGACCTCAATGGCAGGTGTAAAGGGAATGGGCCAGAACGTTATTCATTCACTAGCCCTGCTTGGACGTTTCCAGAACAGTGCAGAACAGTGCCGCTTGAGACAACCCATGTTTGATAAAGGTGGGAGGTTTTCTTTCAATTGCTAGGGACACTTTTTGGATTATCTACTGTCACAGCGTTCAGAAACTAGACAAAATAGAGTTACATTTACTTCTTGCTAGGGCAATTTCTTTCTGCTTATCACTTTCTGCCCAGAAAAGGGCAAAGGACCGGGCTTCAACATTCAGAGCCAACAGTTCTTTCTAACAGCAGCGTGCCGTGGCATTATGTGTGACTTAGGTAAACTGTGAGTTATGTTTGAATGCTTTTGCATCTGAAAAAAGCATGGCCCTGTTTACACCCATTATAACAGGGGGACTGGTTGTGTACAGACAGAAAAAAGGGACTATACATTAAAAAGGTACACTCCAGAACCACAGGTCAGCAACGCCCCAACTCACTGTTTATGTTTGTAACACACCCGTGCAGGAAAGGGGGCACGGCTGTTGGGTAAGGGGTAGAGACCAGTGAGAGCCCAGGAGCACTGCAGTGGGTGGGGTAGAGAGGAGTGTGAGTCGTTCAGCACTCAGGTGCAGGGGAAGGGCGTGCGCCGGAGTTTCAAACCAAAACAAGTAGTGTGCCTTTAAAGTGCAACAGTGAGGCGCGGCGGCTGTCCATTACCTGCTCCGGTGGTGGTGATAACTTTTGCTTTGCTGCGAGCGCCGTCTCCCTTGGTGGTGTACGCTGCCACTGTGACAGAGTAGGTGGTCTCAGAATGAAGCCCTCCGATGATGGCCTCCTGCACAGGGGAACCGCAAACATCCCACCAATCGGTGGTTAACAGGATACAAAATGTCACGCAAGCTCTTATAACCCCAAAAACACACACACACACACACACACACACACACACACACACACACACACCACCCAAAATCAACAAAAATTTAAGTTAGATGCCCCTCTCCATCCGCCTGTAGTTTTCTTGATCAATTCACCTGCAACGGGCAATTAAACATTTCAGGCGTTTTAATGGAGAAAGGCTTTTAAGCCACTCTGTCCACCCCTAGTCGGGCCAGGAGGTTTTCTAATTCAAGAAAAACTCCTTAGCGCAACTCCAAGGCACACACTGAACCCATTAACCAGGAAACCAACCAAATAAACCAGAACAGTACCAGTGTGTCAATGTTCATGTCTACTGGATGGATGAGTGTGATATTAAACCCAGAGGATCTTTGCAACACTGCACTTTATAACACCCCATGTAAAAGTTGACTTCTTATTGACTACAAGTGCACCTGATGAAAAACCTGATTTAAATATATTGGAGGATAGTGCTCTTCAAAATTAGTATGCACAATTACCAGAATGGATTGAATTGCCTCCTTCTGCTTCAAACTTTGTTGAAAGTTTGATAGCTATTAAGTAAAATATTTGCCTGTAGGCAAAAACAAAGACACACAGCAGTGGCTGGCATTAAACAAACCAGCAACTGCATATTGCCATACGCTGCCAACACGTTACAGAACAAAGCAAACAGCAAACAACAAAAATGTAACACAATGGGCTTCATTCACAAATGCATATATATGCATTTCATACCTATGCATATATATGAAAAGATCAAATCTTTTAAATTGTGTGCATGAACACAATTTAAAATAAACCTTTTCTCGGCTACACACTAACAAATAAATTCAGGTTTTGTTTTAAGCGTTATGTTGTGTTTTAGAGAACGTCATAAGATTAAAACAAAGTTTTAAACGGGACACTGAGACTTGCATGTTCACAGAGGTGGACATGCAGAAATGTTTGCAGGAAAACTGTGATCACAATGGTATAACTAGCTTCAAACTTCAAACCAGTGGGCTGGGATCAGATGACTACATATTCACAATGCAGGCCAGTTACTCCATAGCTTAACCTGATATTGAACTTTTGTTCAATATCTATATCTATGACTATAGAATTCCTTAAATCATGTCCATACCTTGATAAAATTTTTGTTTGGTTCCTCTAACTCTAACTCATTCAAGAGAGTGTAAAAGCCTGACAGGTGTTTAGATAACTGGCTGGTTAGATCTCTTCTCAGGGTGAATGCAGGCGTTCCTATGGTATGCCTGCCTTTGTACTTTGTGATGTCACAAATCCTATAAACCAATCATATTAAAGGCGTAAAGACGCTGGACACAATAAGCAGAGCCAGCGGCCCAAGAGGTCTACTCAGCCAACTTACTGTAGCTCAAACACTCTCTAATTCTAAGGAAAGTTTTGTGAATGAAGCCCACTGTTCAGAACACAGGGTGACTGGCTGCATCACTGGCACTCACTTAACCAGGCAGCATCCAGGCTTAAGATATACACGCTGGCACACACACGCATCCACCCACTCAGATATTTTTTAACGCTTGTGTTCACAGACACACATCATGTATGCACATACACACAAACAAACACGCAAGCATGAAGACACATGCCCACATATTCACAAAAAAAGTACATCAACACAAAGCACACATGCAAAACACACGCACACACACATACACACTTAAGAACCAGGAATAAATGAGTGCCCGGGGCTTGAGCACACATGCTGGAGTTGTCTGTGTCTAACTGGGGCCACTGAGAGGACAAATACGCAAATGCCTACAAGCCTTCCTGTCGGAACTCCTCACCAGCCTCTCATGCTCTTGGAATACTCTCCAAATGCTGTTTCTATAACTAATGACGCCTTAATTTTCTAATCCACGGAAGCACATTTAACTGCCTGTATAACCCAACTCTATTTGACAATGCCCTTTATTACCTCTGTCTTCAAGGGACACCTGCTGCTCCTATACTAGCCCTTAAGAGGGACCGGGAGGAAAATGCTAAATTACTCTATCATAAAACCGTTTTAACGTTATGGTGAAACTCTTATTACTTTAATCACATAAAATGGCTTTTACAGTCTCGACAGTTGCATCCACAGAGATCTTTTTCCCCCCTTATTCTGGCAAGGTCGAAGTGGGTCTAGTTTAGCTTTTGATACTCAGCGGAAAATAAGTCAAGGCTTCAAAGTTCCCTTCAGAGTAAATGCTTAGAGCAGCACCAAAGGGTATTACTGAGATTATAACGTTGACTAGTCACAGAAACTGATTCTTCTTTACATCCCTACATTTTTATCTTGACTAGTATAGGAAACAGCAGAAAAGAAATGGGCAGGCTGTGTAAAATTGTATTAACTTAACTCCCATTTCTTAAAAGCGCAACAAATTGCTTTTAATGACAAAATAAATAATTCACTCTTGTATAATTGTATACACAACTGACGGAGGAAGCCCTCATCAGAACCATCTTTGTCCAGGTAATGTCTACTACGTCGTATATATATATACGTATATATACAGTATATATTTATTTCCAGTGTCTTCTGATCCCCTGCATTCAAGTGAACGCAAGTGAACGCGAATGAAAGAAAGCATCACCTGGAGAGCTTTCAGGCTATCGGAAAAAAAACAAGAAACAAGTTAGGGCTGAACAGATGTCTTAATTTGGCAATGTCTACCTCTGTGTCTGTCAGGTGTTAATCATCACCAGTGTTTATAGGGGAAGGAGGAGGCAGCTGTATACTGGTTCCATGTGGGTATTTTGACAAATTGGGCTGTGTGTGTTGCATAACTACAATTCTGTTTAACCAGATGTAATCCTGCATACAGATGGACGCATACACTCATTACTCACTCAAACAAATGAAAAAAACAAAAGAAAATGCCAACATGCCAATTCCCGTTAGACTCTGTAACTCACTGTATGGATGACATCATCACAGGCTTTCCGGACCCTAAAACGGCTTAGTTGTTCGATGCCCATTTTCTAAGATTCTATTTTTCTTTGTCTGCGATTTAAATGCTGAGACCTTCTTGAGTCGTTCTGACAGGTTTCTATTGAATTTCTGGCTAGGTGAGAGGCAGTGCATTCGCAAAGCGCAACATGGCGTCTAGGGGAGGTAATGAGCCGTAACAAAGAGCCGTGTGACAGCCGTGGCGCCGTCGAACGCCATCCAGGCAAATGAAAAGAACATGAAAGGCTGGTGGCAATCTTAGGAGATGCGTGACGCTGCTAAAAACGCACGGCTCCTCCCTTCACATCGACACGTCATGTGGAACAGTGGGGGAGGCAGAAGGTTAGGGGAGTCTGATAAATGTCAGCCTTACACCGGGGCGGTGATACAGAGCCCAGGACGGCACTGTAGAATCAGTGATGAAGGGAGGTCTATTAGCGAGCACCCAGCGTTTACCGCAAGGGTTCTTTTCTAGGAAAATGTTGACAAATTAGCGTAGACGAGCAGGAAAAACCTTCATGCTTTTCACGGCTCTAAAAGGCTGTAAATGCATGTCACATACACAACGAGCAAACAAGCATTAACTGTTGTTAAGGCACACTTGTTGGTTTTGTCTTGTTTTGCTGTGGTTATGAAGGGGTTATCAACACACCAAAACACACACAGTACAAAAAAAACAACACACACCTCTTAGGCACACAAAAACATACTCATAATTTCCCATGAACACAAGCACACACGAACACACACACACACACACACGCAGAGCTCCCCAAATTGCACCAGGGAGAGAAAAAACCTGCCCGGTAGCGCAAAAACCAGCGGCAAACATGAGTTACTCACATGCTCGGTGGACTCGTCAATATTCCACTGAAGGGGAGAGAAGACACAGGACACAGCACCGGAAGACACATGAGTCACAGGAAACAATGGGATGGGGAAAAAAAGCACTTTTGTCTTTTTTTCACTCAGAGACAGATGAATGAGGGAGGCGACAGAGAGGGAGCGAGGCAGAAATGGATGAAAGACACAGAAATGGGAAAGGAATGAAAGGGGTGGGGGTGGGGGAGGTACGCATGTGACAAATATACAGAGTACCGCCAGGTAGGGTTGGCTATACGGTCGCCAAAGAAATCTTTATTGGTAGGGGGTTCTAGGTTGAATACATGATGCACTGCCCTGTTAGCCGCCTGAATGTGAATCAAAAAAACATTTTCGTCGTTCAGTAACCTCTCCATACAGCTTTAACCGCCTCACCGTGTACGGGAATCCTACACCCAGCGGCTCTGCCATGCGTTCCCAGTTCCCCTTTCCGAGAATGAAGGGGACGGCCTCTCTCTTTTTATCCCCTCATTATATTTCAATATGTGTTTTCAAAACATTCTGCTCACTCCCCGTCCCCAGGCCGACTGATTCCTGGGGGGGGGGGGGGGGGGGGGGGAAAGCCCAATTTGGGGGTGGGGGGGACTAGCGGTGGGGAGCGTAAAATGCTATTACCCGTGCCG
>JAOEHI010000009.1:4982020-5002832 GCA_025447815.1 Percopsis transmontana
TGTGTGTGTGTGTGTTTGTGTGAATGCATGTGTGTGTGTGTGCGTGTGTGTGTGTGTGTAGGGGGAGGGGGGGTTTGGGTAGATGTGGAAATAGCAATCGTCAGCTGAAACTCCTGTGACACTTATGACAGAATTCAAATTAGTTTACTACGGCTGAGCGGGTTATTTACCTTCTCTACGCCCCCCCCTCACACACACACACGCAAACCTCAACCCGGTCATGTCAGTTTGTTCTTTTGTTACTTGAGAGGGAAAGGGGAAATGGAGAAGTCAAAGAGGCATGTTTTACTTCTTTACAGTGCCTCCAGGTGTGGGGGTGTGGAGGGGTGGGGGTGGGGTGCGGGGCTTACACAAGTGAGTAGCAAGTTGTCAGACCACCTTTACCTCCACATTTTTCACGTGTGGTTCTGTTGGATGAAAAGTCAGTGCTGGAGCGCCATTAGATGCAAAGATTATATAGATAGAAAGTGGTAGAGAGAGAGTGCAGGAGATATATATAACTGAAAGAAAACCTCCCGCATGAGGAAAACCTATCTGTGCACCATGCACAGTACACATCGCACAACACAATAGTGGATCAAACTCAGCCGGCTGTGGCATTGCTCACTAAATCAAAACTCGCACTTCCTCTGACTTGCACCTAGTGAAATATAACTTTGGTATACCTTACACTCCCACCGCCCTCTCTGAAGAAGCAGAGAAATACATCTGCTCATCAAGGGCAAGGTCTGCGGATTTGCACCGACGGGTTTAGTTCATTTCGTAGAAACCTGGGAAAGCTGCAAGGAGAACTTTCTACTTTCTAACTTTTTTTTTGTTGTTGCATTTCTTTCTGCTATCGCTGTATTGAGTTTTGAGACGCTGGAATAATCTTTTCATGCTATTGATAAGCTTAGTAACACTTTTTGTGTTTGTGGCAGCAGGGAGAGCTACAGTAATTGCCACCATTCTTTTTTTGCATTGGTATTTTGAAGACTTCATATCTTCCCGGAGACAATCAATGTGTTCTGTTGTCCCACTGGAGATCAGAGGATACAATGAGTGTCGGTGAGCTAAGGGAAATGTTAGGATTCATACAATGCAAGTGTATTGGTAGCAAAAGTGTGTTGACTGACAGAAAGGAAACAACAGTGCCACCCAAATACAGAATACAAGCGTAAAAGTCAGATACAGAATCATCAACAATTTGCTAACTTGCCAAGTATATTTGAATATAATTGTATTCGTTGGTTGCCATGCAACAAGCAATTTCTTAGATGTGTCAACACGAAGGCTCAATTTCTTTGCATGAAATTAATAAGAGAAAATAACAAAATCCACCAGGACCAAATCTTTTCAAATCAAGTGTGTTGAAGAACCATTTCTCTAACTGGTGATTTCATTCAATAATCACCAGATTCCTGTTTATTATTATTACCAATTACTATTATTATTTAGATTATTTTCGGAAATTGCCTCTGTCTGGAGTGCTGCGTATATTCCAACTATGGGACAATCCTATTGGTTTAGTTAACAATTCCTGGATCAATCCATGATTATAACTTTAAAATAACCTCTTTGGCTACTTTCAAGGGAAAACTCCTTGATTTGTGTCTGGTATTGCACTTGTCATTAAAACCAGCTTTACAAAACCTTCTCTCAGAGTGCATGCCCCATCCACACGTTTGTGCCCCCCCCCACTCCACTCCTCTCTACCCCTCCCACTCTAGCTGTTTGCAGTTGTGTTTCACAAAGTGAGATGGGGTGCAAAGTTTTGGTTCTGGTGATTACTTAATCAAGGAGGGTTCCTGTATTTAAGGTTGCCATTCAGAACTCAATTTATGAAAGTCTGGGCACATACTGTATGCAGGTTTGAATATTAAGTTCAATACTGTTTTCAATATTGAGCCTGGGGGTACACATTAGAGTGAAATATTTTCAAATTTCATATCAAATTCTTGACAGTTGTGAACACTGGTTAATCCCAGCACAAATTTAGCTGTGCTGCCATCTCATTTTACTTTTATGACATTATCCATACTGAATTACAATGACCACACCAGTAGAACATGCTTCATTACAAAAAACCTTTAGTATTGATTTCAAGGAAACGAACCATAGTGACCTGGCAATATTGCTCTGACCAGTGATCAAAATGACCAATAACTGCATTTGAATTTCCTATATATCAATATGTTCAATATTTCATCTCATTGGGATTCTGTATATTTTCCCCAAGTTTCAGACCACTCGCTGGATGGACAGTGTAGCCCTCATGCTAAGGTTAGCTCTGACCACCTTGAGCCAATGACCTCATCAACGTGCAATACAAAGGAACAGGAATGACAGGCTTTTCATTATTGCCTGGCCATTGTGCCAGAGGGGGAAATCAATTATAAAAACACGACTAACAGCAAAGATAACAGCAGTGTCCTCTATTGTATAGCCGCGAGCTAACGTTTCTTTTTTTCCTCAAGGGTCTCTTGACCAGTCCAGCATCACCTTGGTGCAATTTGCTCTCCATCTGAAATCCCATTGCCTTTTGGAATTGGATTTACCCGACTCATTCACACGGTGAAAGGACTCTCCTTCCAATGGAAAAAAGAGATTCTGTTTGAAATTGCTTGAGGAGTCAGGAGGGTTTTGGTTCTTCAGCTACCTTGCTCTGTCCACCATTAACCTTCTAGCAAGAAGAATGTCCTCATTACAGGAGAGGAAAGGGGGCTTCAGGTCAGATAGAGGTGTGGAAGCAGAAATATGGGATGAACATCCGAACAAGGAAAGAATAGCTGAGTAGGGATTCCGTCGAAGATAATACATAAGCAAGAACTACCGGTAACCACCATTTTTTTAAGGAAGAACTGAGAATAATGCATTCACACTTCAGCATGTATTGTGATGACTAATCATATAACATTTATAACTTGAATAATTTGAACCATCTGCTTGATGGCTGTTCATCTGCTTGTTTGGAACATCCCCCATTAAGGACCTGCAAGTCAGAAACTTTTCTGACTTGACATCATGGATCCATGTATTTTTGAATCGCTCTCCTACCAAAAGTTAAAGCAAGCCACATCAACTCTAATGCTGCTTGGTGGCTCAGTGTGAACGTATGTTACTTCCTTCCCCCAGTCTGTGTCACAATGCTTCACAGATACCAGAATAACAGTGTTTCCTGGATATTTATCAGCTTGTTTGGAACATGCCCACTACCACCCCTAAGGATCTTCACATAACAAAATGTGCTCCTTGACATTGTGGATGCATTTATCTTTAAATCTCATACATGATCATAATACATGATCAGAGGAAAGGTAACTGGTAATTAAACAGATAAATCAGTCGTCTTTTGAGATGCAGCTGTCCTGACTGCTAAGTCAAAATATCACCCATCATCAGCAAACGTCTGTAAGGAAAACAGCACAGAACAAAAGCTGTTTACCATTAGTATTCGAGTTTGATCCGGACTGAAACCCATCATCAACTGCAGCGTTAACACAGCCTGACAGGAGGTTGCAGAATAAACAATACCACTTTACGCAGTGGAAACACATCCACAGCCGTTTGTTAAGGCTTCAGTCACTCACTGTAATCCTTAAAAGAAAAATCAAACCAAACAGGAAGCAATTTCTTTCATTTGACTCCCGTTTGAATTCCATTGCCGAATAATGTAGCACACCTAAATCAACGTGGCCTCTATTGTCAATTTGTTCTGACTTCCTTCTCCTAGGAAATGAATGTAACTAAGGGTGGGCTTTCTTGTGATCATAAAGATGTACCAATGATTTATAAGTATAATAATGAGGTTTTTTCTCATTATGTGGCATCCATTTACCACCATTACAATGATTTGCCGTTATAATAGAATGGAATAGAAATTTTAGAAGAAATGTTATTATGATGTTTTACTCATTCAGTCTATTAAAGCCATCATTTAATATTATAGGACAATAAGATTCTGCATGCAATTTGAATTTGTTTGTATCAGCTCACTTTGCACTTGTGTGTACCAGCTGAAAAACAGGGGATTCATTACGGAAGTATTTTTCCTTGTCCAATTAAAGGTTAAGGTTGGGGATGGGGAGGGGGGGGGGGATGTATCGTTAATTTCCTGTGTAAAATGTAAGATTGCCCCCTACGACTGTAACTGTGATTAACGGCTACGCAAACTTTAACAGACTTTCAGCAGCAATTCACATGCAATAATTGAATTGTATCAATTGAAAGTTAACATTTATTGCAATTCATGACATTGTAGATTACATCTTGATCAAAATACTACGCAGCTACATAGGGTTTGTAGTATAAGTTCACATAGGACTGCTGCATTTGGTATAATCTGATCTGACACACACACACACACACACACGCACACTCCCACACACATGCACACACATGCACACACACACACAGAGGCACCGCACAAAACAAAACAGATGTAGGACTAATGACCCACTCTCAGAGTAAATGACAGTTGAAATAAGTTTAGGGCAATCTGGAACCAGATAAATGGACCTAATCTCGTTCCGGCCGGGACCCTGGCCGGGAAATGGCTCCTGACACCTGAGACCCTGTTACACGTCAAGGCTCAATCGCAGCCAGCAGGCTCGGCCCATACATCTCCATTTTAGATGACAAGACACAAATCTGAATCCTCAAGCAGAAAAACCCTCCGGAGGAACCAAGGTTGTGGTTTAGTGTGAGAATGAGAGAAGACAGGAGGCATTCCTGAACAGCAAAGATGGAACCGATTTCTGGTCTGGTTTCAGGTGATGACTGAACTGACCATCAGTTCAGGAAACTCTGTTGGTATGTCATTTGTTAAATGCTATAACACAGAACAGTTTTATTCATATCATATTAGCCTTGGAAATAAAGTTACAAATATTCATACCATTCAGACATTGGGCCAATTTAAAGTTCTCATAGGCCACCACCACTTTACATTTTGATTTGACCAATCAGCTGAAGACCTCTAGTCTCCAGCAGGCATGATTGCCAGTGTTAGCAAAGGTAGGAAATTATATTACATTACAGTAAAATTGTCTAAAGCCTTCTGCACTGGGGACTCAAACCAGCCAACTGATGATAGCGATGATTTTGAAATGGAACGTATAATTGAGGAACTTCCCGGGAGTAGACCTACAGGTTCATAACACTATTACTCCTTCCATTCATGTCTCCCTTACGCTTTGTCTGTTTTCTCAAGAGTGCGTGACACTTCAAAGGCATATAACCTGGAGCAATTGAAACAATTTTTAATCTAAATCCATCTGGGTGAAGGACACTAATTAAAGCAAATCATGTGTTCGGGGTGGGAAATTGATTTGAGATGATTGGAGGGAGTGACAAAGATAATTTTTAATGTTATATTCTGATGACATTCAACTGCTGCGAAATGGAAAATGACTTAACATTGTTCTAGCTAATGGTTTATTTGCGGGCGAAGTGGGGATTCATTTATTTGATTTGTCTTATAAAAGGTTTCCAAAATCCCACACTGTTTGTAGCCTATCCACTACATGTTGATTTAAACATGTTAAGTGTAGGCAGTTTGCTTCATATAAGAATCCTCCTAAATCCAGGGTGGGATTGTCAAGATCCACAATGTACAATATGTACAGAGAAAGAAAACTAAACACTGCCTGCTGTGATACACCCTGCTCTTACTGAATAAATCCATTTCTTATTCTGATGTCAATACAGAGCCTGGAGACCACAGTGGATGCTGGTTTATGCTCATCTCACAGCAGCTTATTTGCTAATACTAATGGAAAAATTCCCCTCTTCCGTTTGTTCTATCTCCTGCCATGTCTTTTCGACTCTGAAAAAAAAACATTTAATCCTCAATTATGTCTGCTGTGTAATATCCATTCCATGACATCCCTGCAGAGTGCTATTAACATTTTTGTGTCTATGCTCTATAAATTGAGGTATTGCTATCTAGCCAACTGATTTCCATTTTTTTCAAGGCTGCATAATCATTAAACCCTTTGAAAATATTGACAGTTCCTCTTCCTCGTATACATATAAATATTGCAGCCAATACAAAAAAAAGTCTTTGTTAAACACAAATAAGGCTATGGCATGACAAGACAGTAGCCTCCTAATTGAAAAAGACGTTATTCAGGACAAGGCAAATCTTAGGAAACAACTCAGGACAGGGGACAGAAAAGGACACATAGCACAACCTTGGACAGGACACAACTCAGGACAGTGGAGAGTAATGTTATCAGGACAGAGGACAAGACACAACACATGAAATTGGACAGGAAGAAACTCAGGACTGAGGGCAGGACACAAATCAAGACAGCGAACAGGAAAGAACTCAGGACAGTGGAAAGAAAACAGTAGTCCCCAGGATAAGACACACAGTCAGGAAAGTCCACATCATGATTTTAACCCCTCCTTCTTCTAAGAGCAAAACATTAGGAAAGAGTGCTTAGTGTTTTGTACTCTGTGTATTACAGCAAGATATCAGTGCTAAACAATAACAGGATGATGACACTGACTTAAATCATCCAGCGGTGAAGTAATTGCCATGCAATATTAAAAAGACATTAAACATAATTCATAGCCTGAAAGAAGGCTGGAAAAGGAAGTTTTGGATGACATCTCAACCTCCACCTAAATAATGGAGAGTGGAAATGACAGGAATTCGTCTGCGGAAATTGTAAATTCTCTACGCTAGTCTTGGCCAGTTTCATGGCCATGGCTCTTTTGAGTTTGAGGTGACAAAATATAACATCAATGTCATTCTATTTTCCACATTGTTGTAACTAATAGCGTGTTTCTAGAGCACACCGAGGAAGCCGGTTGGACGACTGTAATCTGACATTGACGTACAGGGGTCGGAAAAAAATAATTTCTTGTTCACCTTTGTTCCAGTGTGAAGGAAGTGGTGTGTGAAAGCATGTAATTAATGGACCTACAAATAGCTCCGGTTTCATTTGATGACAATCCCGGTATGTGTTAAAAGGTAGAACCTTTTGTTTTTAAAGTGGGTGTGGGAGTGCGATGGCAGCGTAAGCCATCTCGCGAGCTCCCAGCAGGAGCCCTGACGGGTACTTATGCATTGTGAAATGCTAATTAACCAAAATGCATCATGGCTACCGGGACACAAACTCACGGAATGTCTTTTAAGATGTTAAAACACAAACATCTTCATCATCCACAGGACCAATAGCAGATGGGTATCAGTTGATGCAAAGGTCAAGAACTCTGTGTCTGTGACTTCCTCCTGGGCTTCGCTAATGCAGCCAACTTCTAATTGCTGCTCTAAACGGGGCAAATGAAGCTGGCATGACAAATTGCATCAAAACAAGTCTGTAGGCTGGCGCTCCGTTAATTTGCTAGACACAGAGATGTATTCGGTGCCAGGAAGACCTCACGCCTAATGAATAACATTTCCCAGGTAGCTGCCTAGAGATGATGTATTTTACCGCATACTGTGGGTAGTTACGGGAGGCTATCAGAATACTCCATGCCTCATTTGAATTGAATCTGGACACTGCAGTATCTATGATAAGAGTGCCACTAGATGTGATGGTGTGATTATATATACGGAATATTATGATTAGAAATAGGGAACGCAAACGCAATGCAATGCAAATGTGTCTGGTTTTTGGTTTTACATAAGGCAAAGTCAGTGACACGTCACATGTAAATGTGTTTCTTTTAATGCCAGGTTTTTACTTATTTGTCATTTCCAACAATTTTTTCAGACAGACAAATGTTAAGACCGTGTCTCAGTACCTTATCTCTCAGTCCAAAATTATTTTTGGACCGTCTATTTTCACAATACGCTTATCTAAGCCCATGAAAGGTTCTCATTGTTCTTTTTCTAATCCTTCAAATCTGCAATATGACTCAGAAGTGAACCACACTGTCTATGCCAATATGATTCCATTCGTATTGCACTGTATTATCTCTGGGAACAGGAACCACGCATTGTCTTTCTCCTGATACAATGTGCCCCAAAATGACACCGACTGCCAAGCGCATGATAAATGCCCAGCTGTGGGTTTCACTATTACCAGTTGGAACCCATGCGTCAAAAGGAACAATTAAAGATATAATGACGCCTGTTGTTGTAATGAGATCTATTGTCTTACACAAAGGTTTTCTGCATGACTTCCTTTTGTAACGCGGCTATTCCATACAGGCCGTACTGTTCCTTACCTATTATTCCCAGATAACGAGATAAAAGTTTTAACGCCACAATTGAGCTTTAAATTAGCATGGCTGACAGCTGCCATGCCTGTTGTTTTGCAAGCGATGCCAGAGCTGGTCGAGTGAAGCGTGTGAAAACCAAATGAAAACAATACAGCAGGAATGTAGTGTATTTTAGGGGCGAGGGGCGGTGAGCATCACCTATGACCTTTTCTTTTTTGGACATCACATCGGTCCCCAACACCCCCTTACCACCCCACCTTTACCGCCCCCCTTACAGCCATCCCGGCCTCTCTATCTCCATCTGACCAACTGCACATTATGGCAGTCACATAATACACTTTGTCTGCAAGTAGCCAGGTCAAGGGTCACACACATTCCATAGGGAACTCTGGGTGTGTGTGGGGAGTCCATGAGTGTGTTTATGTTCATGTATGTGTATGTGGGAGACAAGTGATCCTGTCTATGTACGGTCTAAGTGCTGGCGGATCTGGCCTCCAAGCACTTTCCCCTCTCTCATCACGTACGGCACACACACCCCTGGCCTTTAAATACATCAACTTCCCAGACCTGTTTTAGCACTTCAAATGGCTTAGCGAGGAGTCAAAGGGGAAGAAGTGAGAATGTGTCGCAACTGTGATTGCAATTTAAGCATAAGACAAACTCTGGCATCCAAATGAACGAATTTAAACTCTCTGTCATAATGGTTGTGTTTAAACCCCTGGTTTTCCAAAAGACTCACCTCCAAGATTAACTAGTTGCACTAAAGCTCACTCTGCTCTCAGCAAAAACAAAAAAAGCTAATTTGAGCTGTAAACGAAAAAGGTAAAATTGTATTCCCGTCAATATAAACAGCTCTTAGCCCTAGGTCTTAACTAAAAAACATCTCTATAAATGTCTGAAACTCAACCAATGCAACGCTACTACTGGGGCAATTTGCGTATAGGGAGCACAGATGGAGAAATGCATAAATCCTTTGGCTAAGGGTTTATGATTTGATTACAATGACATTACAGTAACATGAATCAGCAACCTGCCTTTCCTGGTCTACGGTCACCAGCAAGCTGGGCTATAACTTAATGGAAACAATACTAGGTGTCTGGCAACAGTAATTGGCTTTGCCGTCCGTTGTTTTATTTTCCTATCGGGCAAGTTGTTATTCGTAATAATAAAATCCAATGACTACACATAATGGTATTTTCACGATGGGGAGACAGGCGGGCAAAGGGACTGGGCTTGCATACATTTTAGCTGAGATTTAGCATCTTTGCCTTCAGCACTATGACCAGCGTCGTTTTTTATCGAAGTCTTATTAAATGCTCAGAGTCGCCAATGCGATTCCAGCACAGGCAGGAATAACATATCGTTGAACGCAGATGCTTTGCTGCTTGAAAATATAACCTAGTGACTGTCCGGAACGAAGCTGTTTATCATGGGATCTGTTGCATGCACTTTCTCAGGCCATTAAGCAGAATCCCAAGATACTGATTACGAAGGCAGGCAAAAACATAAAATGCTAATGCTCACATCGACTGAGCCCGCAAAACCCAGGGCAAAGAAAACCAAAGTTTGATGTCACATTTGCTGATATAACACAAATGGGGCGATATTCACGTTCCAGTTCGAAGTTCGCCATTTTCATTACAGCAAACGTTACGAGGAGCCATCCAACAACTAGGCCATCGATCCCACATCAGGTAGGTTATTCAAAACCATGTGCATACATAAAACTGATAAATAATAAATGGCACACTTAAAGTGAAGGCACAAGGACATCCATTGATTTTCCCTCTTACATCTGTCATATGATCCCTAGATTATCACAGGATCCGCACAGATTGGCTTACTGTCACCAAGCCGCTGGCGACAGAAATGGGGACAGGAGAAGGCATGCTGGGGAAAGCGCGCTGGTTTGTGACCTTTATGGTTCATGAAATAGTTTTAACCTTGAAAATAGGCCTGCTGTGACTGCAGTATTATTCATATATTATTTAGGTTTTTATTATTGGTTAAACGCATTTAAAAAAACATTTTTTTTACAAGAGATCATAACAGTATTATTATCATTATCATTATTGTTAATATTATTATTATTATTTGTAGGAATAGTTGTAGTAGTAGTAGGAGTGACATTGTCAGTGAATAAATCAATAGCAAACCTGACGGATCAAGTGGTCAGACTTGGTCTCAAAGTTTGTTTCCTGTCTCCTTCCCCGAGGTTATAGAGGCATGAAACACAAAGACCCAACCAGCACTACAGGCCAGGATGATTAAAAAAGTAGCAGGAGGTTTCTGCCAAGTCCAATATAGCAGATACAGTAGGCTGTCAAGCTGCCACATTTTTTCTGTTGATTCAACATTCGACTAAGGCTTAGCTTCCTTCACTCCCACTGTGTAGCCTTATCCCTCTCAAGCATCTGTTTTGAGAGCTAGGCAGCTTAATGGACAGCCTAGGAGTTCCTGCCATCAGTGCGTGAAACACAAGTGTTTGGGGGCGTCGGGGGAACCTACGCGCAGGTACAACCGTCGCTATCTGATACAGATCTATTAGCCTGGCGAGACTGTGGCTCGGCGAGCCTCGTCCCTCCAGCTTATCTGATGGTTGCGTCGAGCCGCTTGTACTTTTCGCAACTTGCGGAGGACCTCCTTGATTGAATACATAAGAAGGCTTACTTTATTGTAACACAGCTTCCATTTTGTTAATTCACCGCGTGATTTGTTTGCTGATGGCTGGCGGCTCATGCATGGGTGTAAATGCACCGGGGCTCTGATAGTCTTTCAGCATTCCTTTAAGGAATGCTGAATTAGCTGTGGCCGAAGGCAGTGCTGCAGTGTACTGGCATTCATTACCCAATCAATACTCACCTTAATCTAATTTATTGGGAAATGGAATAACTCTTTCCATTTGTCCCCCCCTCCCCCTTCACTCATTTAGCTAGACTCCTGTAAAAGGAGGCCTTCCAAGGGCCCATTCTGCCGGCAGGCTTTTCATCCAGGGCACAGATGCAATGTTCTTCAAGCCCTGCTGTGGCTGTTCTCACGCCTTCTCCCTCCCTCCCTGCTCTACAAAAATAAAGTAAAAGGGCCCTTTTGCCGAGCTCTTTATGTTTTCATTCCCCACAAGGGTGGATGCAGCTCCAATGCAGCGGGGCCACATTCGCTCCCCTTCCAATCGCCCACCCCCTCCCTGAGCCACATGGGGCAGAGTGTAAAGTGGTGGCTCTGATGCGCTGAGCGTGCCTGGACTACAGCCACCATGTTTAACCAGTGATTACACATAGTATACACTCTGCATTACCTGCCGGTGCCTGGTATGGTGAAATCTGGTCTGCAGCGAAGCCCTCCCTACCCCCACCCCAGAGCCATGTCTACCTCCATTTCTGGTTTGTTTTTGTTCTTGTTTTTTTTCTTTATCTTTATTTATAAAATGTAGATGTTTTTCTCATTTGAAGTTATGATTTGTGATTTGTGACGCTTGCTTTCCATATTGCACTAGAGATCCTGGGGCGATCCTCACGGCTGCATGCTGCGCGACCACCCATTCAGTCCAGCAATTCATATGCAAATGTTGCATTTGAAATAAAGCTATTGGGCTTTATGTGTCGGAGAGATTCCAATGTAGCGTCTCCTACAATGTTTATATCTCCTCCTCCTCTGAACCTCGGGCAATTGACTTGAGGAGAAGAAGTATGGCTGTCAACCATTGGACTTTTTATGCCCCCCAGCATGAAGCGATGGGTGGGCCGGCAGTCATCAGCACATACTTGTTTGTGAGATAACGCCAGTGTTATATGTGTGTGTGTGTGTGTGTGTGTGTGTGTGTGTGTGCGTGTGTGCGTGCGTGCGTGCGCGTGTGTGTGTGTGTGTGGGGGTAGACACAAAATATAAAACTATAAATCTATCCATCTATCTCCTTTTGATTTCTAGTGAATCAATGTTTATCTATTGAGGGGATATTCCGACAAGAAAGAGAATGTCATATTTAGGCAGAGTTAAAGGATTTAAGTAGTGCTGGAGGAAATCTTAAATTTTAAATTAGCATCACATATTAATATCAAATCTGGTTACTATTCAAAGACATATTTCCAAATTTCATAAAAATCACCATTACAGTACAATTCCCATTTATGTTTTGTGAGCAATCAGACTATTGGCCTCTGGTAAAAGATTGCCCTTGTGGTCGGTATGTCTGTGAAGTGAGATTTATGGCCTGGTAAGGTTGTTGAATGAGTCTGAACAAATCAATAGAGATTCTTGTCTGATATAGTGTGTTGCATTCAGAAACACCTCGATGGACTATTGTTCTGTGTCCAGACACAGAGCAGATAATCCCTCATTGTCATTTTGAGACATGACATTCAGGGCTCATCTCCAACAATAGCTCTTTCTGCCTTTTGTGAAGGCTTGGAACTCATTCAGAGGGCTGACCAAATGTAGATACCATTCCTCTACTTATTGATAGAGTCTTATAGATAATATATAGTGGGCAACATGTCATACATGCGGCACAAGACATGGGCAGAGCTGGTCAGGGGGGCAACATTGCCAGTCTGCTATTGACTCCAAATTCATAGATTTGCCTAAAATCTCCACATTGTCTTTCATTTTTATATATCAAGCCTTTGCCGGCAGGTAACGGTGCCTGGAGAAACAGCTATTTACCTCTACTCTCATAAACCACCTGTAGAAGTAAATTTGTTATTAGTAAATGAAGGACATTTTTTCATAACCATCTATCAAAATCCCATTAGAGAAACATGGTTGTTGAATGTCAGGTCTAAAGCTTTTTCCGCTGAAACCAAGACACAAGAGGATAATATAGTTAAACTGGCCATGGTACTTTCTATGAATCATATACCAGATTCAACAAGCTAACAAAAGATAGCAGAGAATGACGCTTTTGGCCACGGAGTACGGTCATTTATCCCCTCCAAATATAGTAAAGAGTCCGGTTCAATTTATGTTAATTTATATTCCAGATATTGCTGTCTGCCCATTATATATAACGGTGCTCAATATAATGAAATTACATTGTGTTTGTTATATTTTGAGCTAATCTGTGAATTTGGTGCTATTTTTCTACACTGGAATCAATGGGAGGCCTGCCCCCTTATTGCGTATGATGCGCTGCCGACTATCTATTAACACAGAGGGTCTGATGTGTACTGTCAGCACAGCTTTGGGTGCAGCAGAGGACCTTTTAGGATCACGATCCTTCACATCTGCTCTAACACAGTCATATGGCACAGAGCTACAGCCCTCCAGATCAAACCGCTCCGCAGACGAGGAAGCCAGCGGACAGCCGTCTGTTGTGTGCACCGTATACCGTAACTGCAAATGCTGCAGCTGCAATGCCTCCCAGCGCCAGACAACCTCTGTATCCCGTCTCTCGATTAATATGCAAACATCTGCCTCTTCTCGTTACGAGGTGAGAATTCTCGCTTTCTTGCGAAGCGTCTGTCAGCCGATGGCGCTCAGGCGGGGTTTGGGCCTGCTAAACATTTACCAGCTGTTGACCCTGTGGACGGCGTCCCTGTGTGAAGAGCGCCATAGCAGATGACAGCAGTTAGCATATTACTCCACTGTGTCCAGTGGAGTAATATGCAGGCATCTTATCTATCTGTCGCTGCTGTCCTAAAGTAAGCATGTCTTCGCAATCAGTGGAGGTTTTGTGTAAAAGTGTTGAGGGACCAATTATGCAATGCCACGTTGGCTGACTTCGATTTTGGTGATGCTTGTGTATGTATAACCGGTCCAGTCTGGCACCTGACTCGAACCCCGCAAGCAAGGGAGGCTAAAACCCAATGGGCTCTGGCATCTGTCGCTAGCACGTCTCTTAAGGTGTCGGGGAGTGAGGTTTACTCTGCACAGCTCAGAACCTCACTGTACCGCTGGCCTCCTTTACATATGCATATGCGTTAGCCGCCACGTAGCAACCAAGCGGCAACCCCCATGGCTGTTGTGTTGAAGCGCTCAATATTCAGTTCTGTTACAGGCCAACAGGTGCTTTTTAATTCATTACTTTTTTATGGATTGAATGATGATTTTTGTAGTAATATATTGAGTAATAGTCTATATACTGAAGTGAAGTAACCATGATGACATTATTCTTATTCTAGGAGAATGTAACCAGTTCAACTGTTTACAAATGTACTGATTGAAAGTCGCTTTGGATAAAAGCATCTGCTAAATGCTGTAAATGTACATATAAATGTAAATGCTTGGATCCAAAACAGATAAGATAACTGTCAGAATGAATGGAAGTAAATGAGATAGAACGCCAACTTCTGCCAACTTCAAAGTCGATCCTGTCCTATTATCCTTAAAAAGTTAAAGTTTCAATACAGAATTACTCATCTTTTAATTAGTGTTTTACAATTATTACTCCATTAAGATGATACCAAGGTTTAAAGAAGGGGTCAAAGAAATAAAGATAATGTGCTCGCACCTTTAAAACATAGAAACATAAAGAGGATTCATGTCCAAACAAGACTTTTAAGAATTTTAAAATACCTTTTCATGCCTTTATTACCAGTAGGATAGACTATTGTAATGGTGTCTTTTCAGGTCTCCCTAAAAAAGCGCTTTGGGAGATACAGCCAACTGTGAGAAGGCAAATTGGGTTCCATACTAAACGTAAAAACGTTTCGTCATAAAAGCAATGGTTGACGTCACAGTCCATGCATCCATCTTTCATACAGTATCTAAACCCTGGTCCTGCTCTCAGGTCCTGCTCAAAGACGTTACTGATATCGCATTTTCCCATTGTTTTCTTGTCACACCACATTTTATACGATGTCAGTGAAGGCCACTGTCCTTTCAACAAAAGCATGCATCATATTTGGATGCTTTCTTCTTCACACATCCAGCAGCTGAAATGGTTCTGAAAGACTCTATTTTGGTGAGGTCACATTGGTCCTGGACATAATACAATGGTGCCCTTTTGTTCAGAATGGCGATGAATCACATTGTTGGAGAGGAGAAACACAGACAGTGTTCCTTGGTGTCTTCATTGTCAGAGCAGGTATGTAGAAGGCACTACAAAAGGCAACACGGTGACAAGCTCCCGTTCTTTGGAACCTGAGGGAAAAATCAATATCCTGCAAACGCACCGTGCTGTCTCGTTGCTCCTCCACCCCATCTGTTCTGTCATTTCTATTCGCGCTTCAGCTTCAGAGTTTGTTTTTTTCCCCCCTTAAAATAGCTCTAACCCTCTCTCTCCCACTGTTGAGAAGTTCCAAAATTTGAGGCCCTGGCCTTCAGCCAAAAAAAAAGAAATAAAATGAAATAGAAATAAATCAAGTCGGGATTAAAGTCCGCCCACATACATCGACCACATTAGGATATGAAAATTATGTAATGCATACTGGAGTACCCATGGGATAAGAGTGAAATTTTGATCAATATGTTGATTAAAGGCATGAATTATATTATGATGCTGTATGGCAGCAGTAGCTACATACAATTCGGACTATATGTTGTCAGACCCAATATAATGCATTGGAATAAAACTTACTCCCTAAACAAACTCAAACTCAAACTAATATATCCTCTTCTGATCTAATTTGCCTGAGACCATCACTGGGCCACAGCGAGCATATGGTGCATGCCTGACTGAAAGCATCTTCTGGCAAAGGGATTTTGTATTGTGTAACTATACTATAAGTCTCCATCTCTAGCACTGTCACCTGCTTCTAGTTTGCTTTACATAGATAGATAGATAGTAGATAGATCTTTAATGGTAGATATATACTGTAGATACATCAGTTAGGAATTCTTTCTCCTATATATCAAACAATGCAAAAATCATATCCTAATATAATATTCTATTTGTATATTCTAATCCTTGTTTGTGATTAATATAATTTGATAAAGAATTGTAATGTATTACTCAGGAGTATACATGTGTGAAAGGTGTCTAGCCAGGTACTGTATAGTATATCAAAATGAATCAATTAACTGTGAATATGACTCATGGATGGGATACATTACATTCTCGTCTGTCCTATGTTTGACCTGCCGCTCGTCTGTACAGTAACTATGGAGCAGGGATTTTTTTTACAGCTTCATTACAAGTCTCAGGGGAGGCCAAGAACCACCAAGGGACTTTCCTGCTGAAAAACACCACTGATCAGAAACCACATCTGAGCTCATCGAATTTCACAGCGACGAAGAAAAACAAGGGCCCTGAAATTACACTTTGAAACATTAACAATCTGGGGACGGAAATAACCTTTCGGGCGTACCTTTTTTTTTGCCTTGAGGTCTGGGTTGGATTGATAGCGGGTTTGATCTAAAAAAAAAAAGTCTTCCAAGCTAACACTTGCGCTTGTTTATGTGACCATATGCTTTCTAACCGCAAAATTTCCCTTTTCCAGTTTTCGAAAACAGATTTCCGCCCAAAAACAGATTTCACATGGGTCATATATTTTCGTCGCAGATTTTCCAGGATGTTTTAATTGTGAACATTTGTTTCTTCAAGAAATGTATCTGATAACTTGAGCCTCGGTTCACCTGCTTTCACCTGCTTTTCTCTGCTTTTGTGTCTCAAATCACCATTGTCGACACCATATAAATAACCTGCCTTTTATTTTTACCACCAACATCAATCTCCACATCTATTTTTAATAGATAATCTCAGAGGGTCTAGAGAGACAATTTCAAAAGTTAGACCTCATCTCCTGCCCCACCCCCCACCCCCAAATGATTGATAGGTTGCTTTGTTCACACAGTAGGAATAGAAAGTGACTGCAGACCTGTTTGAAAGACATATTATGCGCCGGTTTGTCCAATTTTTCCAACAGCTATTCAGAGTCCAAAGAGCATTTTCCTATTTATAGACCCTCATGTTTTTTGATTTAAGTGGATATGTGAAGTATTGGACTGTAGAGGTAATGGGTTCTGTCAGCTCATTCTCTCAAAAACTACTTATTACCGGCTATGCACCTGCATGTCAATACCGCAGGGTTCACCACTGAGCAAAAATACACTGGTAAACTTTCTCAAATATCGCCCAAATGGCCTCAATCAAAACAGCTCGATATACATTACATCCCCCTTTTCCTAGTCAATGCGTGTACTCGCATCAAGGCTGCTGTTTGATGTATGGAGAAAAAGGCCTGTAACCCCTGACAGACTACCGTAGCACTTATCCAGTCAGCACATTTATGGCTGAAGCCCTGTGAGACCACTGAATAGGCTACAGCTAGGAACAAACAGGTAGTCTCACGTTCTTAATGGAGAAATAGAAATAATCAGTGTGTTAGGAGATACCCTCCATTTCCAAACATTTTCGAAGGGGAAGAAAAACACATTTAAAAAATAGTGAATGAAAGCAGTGACTTCTTTTGTTAGCCTGTGATTGAGTTTTTGTCTCCCTTCTCATTAAGTTTAGGTTCATGTGTGGGCACACAGCAAATCGATACTTTGATTGATGAGTGTTGACCTGGAAGACCATCAGCCGTGTTTGGGTCATTTCTACAAGTGTGATTAATCAGTTCCTTCACATGCTAACAGAGACATCATTACACTGGCCAAGCCTACGTAAATGACATAGAAGAAGAAATATAGACTAGAAAATGGAAACAGCGTATCTGATCAAAATGTGTTTCCTCTCTGCAAATGTTACTCCGTAGTGATCTGCCAATGACATGCTGTCTCAGGTAAACCTTACGAATTTACAAATTGTGCTCTTTGAATGGCACTGATAAGCTAGTGAAATAAATGTTAATGTTAACGTCATCAAGAAAAAAGGCTCATTGGAGAGACCACCTTATAGGCGTAGATTCTGCCTAGATGAACGGCAGTGACTTGATAAATTGTGTTTTTTTCTGTCACAGAAGCATGTGGGACCCCTGCCTAATGTAGCGTAAAAGTCTTCTTTGTGTTGCTCCAATTCATTGTACCAGCCTGTCAGCGCTAAACTAGGGAAATCACCGTGAACGATGGCAACAGAGAGGGGAGAGAGGTCAGGGCACAGAGCTTGTTCTGGAAAACCTTGTTCTCCTTTCCTGAAGATGACAGTCGTGGCCTGGCTGTAACCGCGCCATCGCTCTGACTTCTCTTCAAAGACACCGTGTGGAATTTCTTGTATAGCTATTTTTTGAGAGTGGTATTTGTGATTATGCCTTCATAGAAAAGAAGCTGTGCAGAACTTCCCTATTGACCTCAAACACTTGTTATGGAAGTTATAGTTGTGTTTAGATCTATTTACAACCGTTACAACTGTTAACAGACCTTTAGAATGCATGTTCATTTACACAGTGTTGTCACATAGAAGGCACATAAAGCACATACATTTCTGCAGGGGGGGGGTCATTAGTGGGCCCACACACACATTCCATGTGTATGGTCTAAGCAGGTATAGACAAGACAGGTATAGACAAGACAGACAAGATAAGAAAAATAAAAGAAAAAATGTTCTCTCATTTGGTTGTCACAACAGCATTCTTCACTCAAATAGGCACCCGGTGCAACATTCCATGATGAATAACATTAGATTAGGTACCGTGTTGTCATTCTATTCCACAATAGCACTTAATGTACACAATGCTGTGCCAACACACAAACAAAACGACTGTGAAAACATTCAGTATTTATACCTGCCACCCCCCCAGGTTTTAACTGTCCTGTTTTCACTGTATCCCTTTTTTGGCTGAAAAAGAAAGCTTTCTGTTAGCATTATGCCATCCTTGTGGGTTTCAGTGGGAATTTATTACTCTCCATCTCCTCTTGTGTAAAAAATCTGCTTGTCTGGCCAAACAACATAACAACACAATCCTTTAGCTTTTATCCAAAGCGACATACACTGACTACAATTCAATTACAAGTATTAAGGAGCAAGTAGGAGTTAAACATCTTGCTCAAGGATATTTACAGGTGGGCTGGGCATGTTGAGGATTGAACCCAGTACCTTTCATCTGAGAGCTGACCACCCTAACCACTAACCCTAAAAACTGACACGTCAAAAGTCCTAATGAATGATTCGCTTATTTATATCCCTGTGCTATAATGTCTTACTCAAAAGATTTTTGGTTTAGCAAGCAGTGTATAGCTAAAAAACAAATAATTGTAGTTTTTATTGTTGAGCCATCCACAGTCATCAAAATCATTATTATGTATGGCATATGATAAGGTGGGACAAAGAAACGCTTCAAGCCTGAGCTTTAGGTTCAGAATTCAAGCAGTAATGCATGCTGGCTCTTGTTCTGCATGACCCTTATTACAATGCCAATTTACTTCCCCACTGAACAGAATTGGAATTTTTGACCGTGCTGATAGGAACAACTGGTAAACAAAACAGTATGTTGTACACTTCCCCTCAAGGCATCGTCAGGGTCCATCAAAACTCGGCCACGTATTGATGGGGACATGTTGCCTACAAATAGGCTTAAAAGGAAATAAGCCTCAACGGCTAGATGTTTTTTTTTTTTATCTCTCATTGGATATGTATCTTTTTGTCAATAGCCTATAATGGAAAAAGCAATATTCCTATTCAATAAGTATCAGGGAAGACTCATGAAACCTGCAGTTTTATATCAGTGAAACCAAGTCCATGCTAGCTCCATATAGCAGGAAGAGATCCCATGGTGCTAGTATTCCTCTTTATTATTTGAATATAAAACCCATCAGCTTAGCTCGGCATGCAGGACAATGTTCTTTGTTGTAAACGGGTTCCAGCCATGCTTGGGAACGATATGTTTGTGTGCTTTTATTCTAGCCAGCACTTCGTTGGGTCCATTGTGACTACACAATCATTATCAATGCTCAACACATGTCGGCCTTTAGCTGTCGTAGTAGCACACTGACCACAACGGGGGAACCCAACACGCTAATCCATCCCGCTCGCTCTCAAAATGGCTCCCAAACAATTGCTTGGCCTTTGCAGCACTCACATGAGGTTGCTCAGAGGATGTCTTATTCTGGTCTGGCAAATAACAAGAGAGGAAAAAATATTTATCCTGCTGTCAAAAGTGGAGGGACTATCGGATCAATCTTTCTTCCGTGCCGACAGGAACACTGTTCCAGGGCACAGGAAATGAAAACACACTTGCAATTTGTCTGGTAACACACACACACACACACACACACAATATAGAGATCAAATATCTAATAAATTATCCAAGGGTTTTATATGGTGTGAGGACTTCATCTATTTATGAACTTGACTTGCCATGTGGCTCTAACACTACAGTTGCCCTTCACGACCCATTTGCCCTGTCTTTACCACTTCTCGCTAGCACGTTAGGGAGGGTGTCAAAACTGAGCCGATTATTGCGCAGGGAAATCAAGCCATCCGACACAGGGATCAATGGCCGCCTTGATTGATGGGTCTCCTATCTAGATGAACAGCTCCCTGGAGGTATGTTTCACCACTGTCACATTGAGAGACAGGAGAAGCTTTGGCACCCCGCCCCAACCTCTTAACCCTCAAAACACACACATAGAGACACCCGCGAGGGATCCCCAAAGCCGGATTTGACCATGAATTGAAGGGGACGGGAAAAAAGGCAAAAACAAACTGTCGTCTTGGCTTGTGTAAACGTTGACAGTTGACAGTGCGGCCGCAGACAGACGCGACGCTGCAAGCTGATAAATGCGTTTCATTAAAAGGGGTACCCGTGAGATAAAGGGCACATGCCCTCTCTATTTCTCCAGG
>JAOEHI010000009.1:5002932-5038020 GCA_025447815.1 Percopsis transmontana
GAATCATTTCAAATTGGTTTCTTGAACATAACAATGAGTTCACTGTACTAAAATGGCCCCCACAGTCACCAGATCTCAACACAATAGAGCATCTTTGGGATGTGGTGGAACGGGAGCTTCGTGCCCTGGATGTGCCCACCAATCCCACCAATCTCCATCCCCCCCCCCCCCACACTTGTCAAAAATCAGTAAAAGGCAACTGCCTAAATGAACAAATATTTTTATTTAATTCATAAAAAAAATAACAACTTGGTGAGATGGTGGTTTGTACACTCCTCGATTGTGTTATAGCACCTCAAGAACCTAACATTTCTGCCCCAGCTCATGGTTTTGTTTGTTGTGCATAAAAATTAGTTCTTGTAAGGGAGGGGTAAAGAATACGTTGAGCCCAGGAGCGTTATAGGGGTGGAGTAGGGAGTATTTTAAGTGCAGGAGGGGCATACACTGAGTTTCAAGCCAAAACAACAAATATGTAACACTGGTTCAACCACAAGGTGAATCCCAGACTCAAATTGAGTGTCCTTTTAAACTGCTCTCAGCTGACGTCTCAATAGCTGTTCAACAGGTCCAAGTCCTCTACTGTGAGAGCCGATGAGGAAATGTGTTTTTCTGCAGGGATATTATACTGATGGCCACTGTTCTCTGATGGACGCTTTCTTTTTTTGACATTGTTGTGGAAGGTGCCAGGGAGTTGAATGTGATCTAGTGTGCAATGGTGTGCTGCTGGTTTGTGGAAATGTAGCACCTCCTTCTTGTCATTTTCTCCCGTTTCCTGTACCAATGGTTTGGCACCTAGCACACCTCTGAAAAACTTTTGCCTGCCAACTGGAGGAACAAAAAATGTTACATGATAATAATGTGCAACAATCCTTCATCCTGGCATCCAAGATTGCCTACAGTTACAATATGAAAATTTTATAAAATTAAAACTCACAAAACCTGAGTGCTGATGTTCTTGAATCCTCAATTTTTCTCTGTTTTGGCATTTGTGTCGCGTTTTTTTCCCATTGGTTAACAACCTGAAAAATAAATAAGTCAAAGACTGTGAATGGTGTTTTGGGTCAAAACTCAATTTTGTATGCTTTTCTAACAATGTTTAGATCTGATCATGAGATAATTTGAATGGCTTCCAACCCCTCATACAGTTATATTGCTCATAGTTATATTGCTTTTAACGGACTGAGTATTCTGCTTTGTTTTGACTGTCAAAGCACTTTGTAAACTATTTTTAAAGGTACTCTATAAATCAAGTTTATTATCATTATTATTTAAAGGTCTTTACCTGCTCAGCCCAGCCTTCTGTCTTACATGTGGAATGATCGAACATGTTGAGTGGTTTCTCAGAATGGACGAGTCCCATTAGGTCCCATATGGTCTTCTTCAGCACTGTGCCAAGCTGGGCGATGTGAATGAAATCAAGATCTTAACAATTCCGTAAAAGTAAAAACATGTTAATGTAGCAACTGTCTCACCTTAAAACGTGTCCCTGATAAGTCAAGCTTTTGTAGTTTAGGGAGGCAGGTAAGGTATCCAACTGCGCGTTCTGAGATAGGATTGTCTGTGTGAGAAAGACCGCATCTCAGTATTCGATACAAATTAGACATCAATTTGTGTACATGCTAATCACAATATGAGTAGAATGGTCAAAATGTCAGTAACTGACAGGACAGATCAAGGAGTTGTAGATTGTTCAGTCCTTTCTTAAGTATCCTGATAGGTGCTGTGAATCTTTGTATGCCAACATCTGTCATACAGTTCCCTCCAATAAAAAGCTGAATCAAGCTGCAGAAAATAAGTATAGAGAATGTTAAACAAAGAAATACTCAGTATTTACATGACAACTATTTTGAGGTTTCTGAAGTAATACCTTGCTGAAGAGTTGCTTGTTAAATGCTGGAAAATCTCATGACTGTCTCCTAGTCTACAGCCGAACAGATCCAGACGCTTCAAACTATGAAATGTCTTTATTTCATTTATTCTCTCAGACAAGAGCGGAAACCTGTTTAACATAACAAGTAGGGTGACGCTGTTACCTTGCAGAGAAATTGAGAGATGTTAAAAGAGGGGACGATGTAAAAACAGATTTGAGTGATACCTATTTCGTAAACATAGAGACGCAAGCATCATCTCCCCATATGCTTCACTGAATACTTGCAGGGCTCTTGGCGCAGTATCAGAGTTTAAAAATACATGTTTTTCCTCAGCAGCTGCAAAAAGTTGCTCTCCTATCTGTTCAGGGAAGCCTACCAATGACTCCACATGATGGATATTGTCAGCTATAAATAACAGAGAGATGTCAAAGAGAGATTTTGCCGAATATCGCAGACTTCCCTCGGCATTGTAGGTAAATACAAAGTGTTCTTTTCTCAACATCAGAGGGTTTGTTCTACTGCATGATGTCACGGGCACCGACTCTGTCTCTGCCAGTACTATGCCATTATTGACACGACGAAGTTGTCCTCTTTCGCGTACATAAATGGTGGCGTTGTCGTCAGTATCATCGCACATTACGTTACCTGCGAAAGATAACTGACACTATCAATTTAAACATAAAAGCCTACAACCCAGGTGTCCTTTTTTTTTTTTTTTTTTTTTTTACAGTAGGTCTTTTCTTCAGTTTATTTACTGTTTTACAGCGTGCTTCTTGGAGACGACGGACTTGATGACGGTGCATGCAACGTTGACTTCCACTTCCGTATCTGTTGTGTTCTCTCTCCTAAACCTCAAAATAAAAGTCCAAAATAGTTCCAAGATTGGAAAACGTACAATTTATAATTAAATAATTAAAATAAAGTAAGCACCTACATATATATTGTGTGTGCGTACATTATCCAAATACCACCTAAAATTATTATTTTTGTCCTTAATCTTAATCAAACACATTAAAACTTTAATCTGAAAATTCTAACAGGAAAAGCTAATATTTACAGGGCCAACAAGCAAAACGCTAAACTCGTTGAGGTAACTGAGAGAATACGATATATTGGATTTTTGGGTACAAAATGTATTTGTTTAAATGAGGTCTTTGTCTAGCTAACTTGTGTGCCAACTAAATGTTTGAGAACACCTGCGAGCAAACTCTCGATTACGTTATTTTAGAATATTTTAGCCACAATGTGTAAATGTAACCACAATGTACTGTAAATATAACGAAGAGGTTGGTGTGTAATGCATTGTACATTCGTTACAGCTACTGGTAAACTGTTTAGAAGTCGATCCTAAAACTGACTGCTGAAATCTGTCTTTGTAAATGGCGTCGACAGAAGATCCATTTCATTTTCAAGGTTTGTTTATTGCCCAGACTGCATTACGAATACGAGTTATGTGGTTCTTAGAGCTCATGTTTACATGTGCGTGTTCATTATGGATTAAGAATTTGACGAGGCTGAGAATCTGTTGCAAAGCAACAGTGATTCAACCACGATCAGCATTGGGGATGACGCTGCCTTGCCTCAGAAGCAGAGAGGATTTCCTGGGATGAATGAGGAGGAAGACCCACTTGAAAGTGACGACAAGGCAGAGGTGAAGGGCTGCAAGTTTCTAAATATGGTTTAATATAATATTAATTATCTTAAATATATTCTTAGCTACTAAAAACCAACAAATTGTTTTTCTTTCTATTTTAACGTAAAGCTTCTTTCTGGACAAAAGAAAAGTGCCCCTATCTGGACGTTTGAGTACTATCAGACATTATTTGATGTAGAGACCCAGCAGGTAGTCAACCTTCTTCTCCCACGTTATATTGCTGGTGTGACTGTCCTACTAGGCTAATGCTGTGACTAACATTATTTTCAGGTAAAGAATAGAATCATTGGATCTGTGTTGCCTTGGCCTGGAAAGAACTTCATTCATCTCTACCTTCGCAGGAACCCTGATCTCTATGGTTAGGACAATAATTGAATGTGTCTTTTAATTAAGAAAAATTTGTAAGATGATGATTTGTAAGATGAATATCTTACAAAAAAAAAGTGTTCTCTTTGCATTAATGCAATGATTATGTGTGGTTTTAGGACCCTTCTGGATATGTGCCACTCTTGTGTTTGCCATTGCCATCAGTGGAAACATGTCCAGCTTCCTGGTACAACTTGGAAGGCCCACATATAAATATGTGCCTGAGTTTCGAAAAGGTACTAATTTTTTGTATACTGAATATCAATTACGTGGATTGCCAGTAGGATTGTAAAATATAAATATAGTGTTTTATGTTTTTCAGTGTCCATAGCTGCAACAGCAATCTATAGTTATGCTTTGTTGGTGCCGCTAGCATTGTGGGGTCTTTTGCTATGGCGAAACAACAAGGTCATGAACTTGGTGTCCTACTCCTTCATGGAGATTGTCTGTGTGTATGGATATTCACTTTCCATTTACATACCTGCAGTGGTAAGTGCTAGTATTGCTGATACTTTGTTTTGCCGGCTCCATTTCATATTTAAAAAAATTAATTATCTAATTATTACTTAATGGAAAATGAAGAGCATCGATCAGTAATTGTAATGTTTTCTGAACCAGGTCCTGTGGATCATCCCGTATGAGGCACTGAGGTGGTGTTCTATAGTTGTGGCACTGTGCCTGTCTGGCTCCGTTCTGTTGTTGACTTTCTGGCCTGCAGTCAGGGATGACCACCCAAGGGTTTCCATAGCAATCATGTCAGCCATTGTAGCTCTCAATATCCTGCTGGCTGTGGGATGTAAGGTAATTCTACATAGGAGAACTACTGCGGTTTTGCAGTTGCATTGACCTAATTATTTCTCTGGGGATTTAATGGTATTAACCTTATGGAAACTAAAATTGTTTTGGGAAATAAGACTCAGCACTCAACACTGGTTCTGTGAACCACATCTTCATTGACCCAGTTAAGTTCAGATGCCTGTCTGCCTTGCCATGGATAGCCTCAATCATTGACTCAATCTCATTTGCCCTCAATGGCTTCAGTAGCTCTGCCATGCTTAGACTCTAAGGGGCGCTCACTGTGTTGTCAAGACTTGATAATCTCAAACAGGGTTAAGTCAGGTGGAGGGGGGTGGGGGGTGAGACCGTCAACGGAAACTGTCTAGCACGAAAGATGGCCCGTCGGCACACTGGCTTGTGTGAATACAGTCATCGTATCTGATGTCTAGTTACAGCCGTGTAATTAGTCGATATAACTTGCTAGTGTCTGACAAGCTGAACAAACAAAATGGATGGTGCTGTGTTCTACAGTTGACATAAAAGATCATGCATTATATTAGAAAAGAATAAACATTTCTACACACACACACACCAGTGTTATTTTATTACAGTATGTTTTTATTATATATTATGTTATATGTAATTCTTTCTTTCTTTTTTTCTCCTTTTCCTTGACATCCAGGCCTATTTCTTCAGCATACCAGAACCTATAATGAAAGATGACATTTCCATTGCACTAGCGACAGTCAAGTCTTCTCCTTCCAAAGTGTCCCACTGAACCATCTCAGCAGGTAAATAAGACACACTCAGTGTGTTTTATTGACCTATTATGCAGCCTGTTGACAATCTTACAGCAGAGCAACTGATACGAGGTTTCCTCGGACATGATTTCTCTTTCCTAAAGCAAGCATTATTCTTCTTTTTTTTCTTCTTTTTTTAATTGCAGGTTCTCCTGTTGCCTTATTAGAGAGAATCAGGTTGCCGTAATGATGAAGTCATGGGTCGGCTAGGTTTCACCCGCACTTGGACAGTCAGTGTTAAGCCATTAAGACCAGCATGCACGCTAGGTCCAGCTGCATGACCTCTGTAAATGAACACTGGTAACAAGTATGTTATTTCAAATGGGATGGGTTCTAAACTTCCTATATAACCCGGTATGGTCTTACTAAGTAGGGGGGGCCTCTTTAATTATGGTTAATTATCCCCTTTATAGTATTTATGTTACAATATTAGGTGTCGTCTGAATGGCTTTGCACTACTGTTTACGATGTCTGTGGTGTACGGTGTATATACATTTTTATATATATTTACAATAATAAGACTTTGTTAATGTGTTGAAAAATCCACCAACAAATCTAGATGTTGAATGTTTTTTGTTTTTTTCTTCTTTGTGAAAAGGCTTAATAGTTACCACAAGATAAATCTTTGTTCTAAATTTAAATGGAAATTTTATTGTGTATTTTTTTATTAGATATTGTGGTACATTGTACCTGATAAAACATCCAGTATTAATTTAGCTTTAATCATTCATGGGGAAAATGAAACATAACACAAAACATGGAATTTCATGTTATTAAACTGAAACTACACCATCCACTGTTGTAACTACAGGTATCATTTCTCAGAAACTATTGCCCAATTATTATAACGTAAAACTTAAAATTGGAAGCTACAACATCATTATGACTTTGTTTCGGCTGAATTTAATATCTACAGTAACGTTTCTAGATCACAATTTGTATGCATTTTTTTTTCTGGATATTAAGTCTAATACATTTTCTTGGTCATTTGACTTACTTTCTTATCTTTTTTTTAAACAAGCAAGATTATGGACTAGTAATAATGAAAGTATTACAAAATACAAACGTAACTGTTACAAATCTCCTTTATGTACTTGTGAGTCACTGTGCACGGTCAATGAAGACATAGATACATTCTTAAAAGGGACAGAAACCTGTCTTGACAATAACTAATGGTGTATCAGTTTTCTAGCCTGAACTATGCATTTATATAAAATAGCCAGTACATAATGTATATACTGTAAACTCAACACTGCTGATGTGGGGAATGTAGCTCTCCTGCGCCCTCCTAAAAGCGTTCATGCAAGTCAATACATCTGAACAGTTTTAACATTTTAAATATTTAAGGTAGGTATAACCTAAGGCTCCACAAGTAATTGCAACATCTTAAGGAAAACGACAAACTTTTAAAGTGGACATTTGGCTGCAGCTCTTTCCAACGCATCAATCTTGTCTGGAAGGTTCTGTGGTCTGAGAACTGATCAAATCTGTGGTGTCGGTGATTTGTTGCCATTATCGGCTACAGTTGAAAATTCCATTTAAACTCTGTTTCTACACTAAAGCCTATGATCATGGTAACTCACAGTAACGGCTTTTTTTATTATTATTGCTATTGATTTAGAAGTGTCAAATATTTAGTTTAATTAAGAAAATAGAAAAATTGTGTCACTTGAAACTGTGTAAAAGGGATTGTGGCGCCCTAATTAATGGTTATTCTAGCCTCAGCTTTGAGTTACACAGGAGTTGGCTCTCTAACCGATAACACTGGTAGAGGAATGTCACCTGCCTTAGTCGGCTTAGCAGGCATGCACCGTGTTTGTAAAGTGGATTTATCATTGGATCATATGCTGAAGGACAACTACTACTTAAGTTAACTTGTAAGTGGAGTATTTTTCTTGTCATTTCCCACGAGATAGGGCATTTTAACGATGCTTTTTTGATTTAAAAAAAAAAAAAAAAGATTATTCTTCTCTCATCTAACTCAGCATAGGATGGCCACATCAAATGGTAAAGGTGAAAAAGGGTCCAAATTTGAGACATTAAAACATTTGGAGAAATGCAGAAAGGAAAGAGACGATGCAATGCACAGAGAGAGTGTTCTCAGAGAGAAACTTAGACAGTATGAGTCAAGGATGCGTTCAACAGAGGCACTGAAACAGAAACTGAAGACCTTAACGGTGGACAATAAGGAGTTGAGGAAACAAGTGAAGACACTCCGTTCTGAGATAGGACTGGAGGCCAGCCCAAAGTTCAATGGGAAAACAACAAAAGATATAATCAATGACTTGCATGAAAAAGACCGCCAGTGCAATTCCTTGGTTGAAAAAGCAGGAAAATTAAGTTTGACTATAGATGATTTGACATCAGAGTTGGCAAACACGGTCACCTCTAAAACTCTTCTGGAAGATCAAGTCCAGTCATTGCAGCAGAATCTGAAGGATATGACCAATAATCAACGTCGTTTGCTGAAATTGTGGGAGGACAAAAAGTCACAAAGGGAACAGCTCACTCTCCCTGCAATTTCACAGCGGCCTGGACAGAAAGCAGGTGTTCATAAAGCAGTTCAAACTGAGATGTCCATCAGTTTATCCCAAAAGCTCCCACCCAATGCCTTTGAGACTAAACCCTTACGTCGGGATAATGACAAAATGTCTATTCTGGATAAGCACGGTTTTGCAACTTTGACTAATGGCAACCATCATCATGACAAGAAATCTTTAATGCAAGATGAAGCCAAGGGAATTCAGAATTAATCTGACTTCCCTACAAACTTGACCTGAAACTGATTTTTATCTGCCATTGAATGTCATTTATCTGGCCAAGACTAATATGGAATCTAACCTTTCTGGGAATGAGGGAAGATCATTTTAATTATAGAGTTGGCTAATGGCTTGACTGTAAATTAAACGATCTAATTGTTTATAAGTAATGTCTTTCTGTTACAATGTAGTTATTATTTTTACTATTTAAATAGATTTTGTAGTATATGTACACATTTCCAGTGTATTTGTAAATAAATAATGTTACTGGTTATTGCTTAGTTTTAAGTTTTTTTTTCCCCACAAACATTTTGGGCATTTTGCCATTAGATGTAAATATGTATAATAGTTTACTTGTTATATGCTCGCTTTAGTAACATACAGTTTATGTGCTCATGCTGTACTGTATCGTGAACTCTAGTAATCTGACTGCGGTACTAACAGCAGGCAGTGAGACGGACCCCTTTAGAGTGGGGTCCTTCAAAGGTCCTTTGAATGCATGTGGCGGGTTATGGGAAACAGCTCTAATAACTGAAATGTAATTTTTTAACTTAAACTTTAAGGAGACTGCTTTCGTTGTCTGGCTCTGTGTTCCTGTTTAACATGTTTTCTGCAGAGCAACGTTGTTGGTTTGTGCGCAAGGTAAGTGTTTTAGTCACGAGTCCTAGATATTAGCAAAGTTTGTCACTCGTCCGCTAGCGTGCTAACTTCAGATAACTGTGATTAAGCTAGCGAGCTAACTTTACCTCAGATCAGCAGAATATCCGAACAGTTTAATTGACACATTATATAAGGTAGTGTCGGGTGACAACAGTAGACCGGTAGTATTACCATATGTATAACGTTAACGAGCGTTTCTCTGTAGGTGATGTGCTGGAGAGCAGCGGCCAGTATTATTTGGGCTGTGTTGCTTCTGCCACCCACTACAGCCGTGTTTGTGGTTTTCAGCAGGTTCAGCCTTCTACATCCCTTTCAGTGGATATCAGGTCAGCTGTTACGCTCAGATTTGAGTAGGCCGCTGTTTTATCTGATTGCCGTCGCGTGAAATGTAACTGTTTGCTGTCTTTTCCACAGAATGCGTGTCCTTCTTAACGAGTGCCAGTGCCGTCTTATCCTTCATCCTTCTCTTTGCGGTAGTGGTGGTGGTTGGTTTCTTCAACCTCGAGTATTACACAGGTGTGTGACTGGCATGGGGCCTTTGGTCACCCAAATACGATTGTATCTCACTAATGTCCGCATGAGGCTATCGGACTTGTAATAATCTCTTGTCCTCTCCACCAATTTTATAAGCTCACGATATATTTAGCGGGTTGTGTTATAGTTGCATTCTTTTTCTCTCTTAAGTCATCCCATCAATAGCATGTTCAAAAATCGCGCTGTTGGGCCAGATCCTCCATCCCCGTCAGTTTATCCATTCCTTGGCCCATTGCGTTATGGGCATAATAGTGGCATGGTGCTCTGCTATCACCATCGGAGGCAGGTATCGGACACTTGCCTCTCCTTGCACGTCCGGGGATAGGTAAGATGCTGTATAACATTAAATACTATCATTCATATGTAGTCCTCAATATTCTATATAAGCGTTGCTGCTTTGAGTTTAATTTATTGTTTTGTTTTGTTTTAACACAGTGGTCCTCAGATATGCCTGAATGAGTACCACCTTATCGTGGTGCTTTCCGGAGCCTTTATTGGCTACAGCCATAGTTTATTGGGTGTGATCCACAACAGGAATTATGTGTCCTTTCACACTGTTCGGGTATGCTATACTAGTTTGCTTTCTTGTCTGGCTCTGTTAGATTGCTGAGTTTGGCTACATTGCCTTATAAGTGGTCATCTCTCTAATGCCTTTCTTTATTTTTCAGCAATACAAGTACCTTCATTTTAAAGGAACCCTGCCTTTGGTGGTGAAATGCAGTGCCACTCAAGCCCTCTACTCTGTCAGGAACTACCTTGTTTTATATTTCTTTTTGGGTATGTTGATGAATCTAGCCTACCTTGTTTTACTATATATATTTTTTTAGATTAGGGCTTACTATCATACACAAACAATATTTAACATGAATATACAAAATACAATAACATTGAATGACTCCATGTAAATCAATTATTAATTCTTAACAGGATATGTTCCAAGAGCATGGATCTGTACCACACTGAATCTTAATCTAAACAGGTTTGTACGGTTGGTGAGTTAATTTGTGAACAAGCCAGGCACTGGCCATACTTCTCCTCTGGTCCTGTTTGATTAAATAGTGTAACTGTGTCTGGAATACATCCACCATGTAATCTCCTTCTCCAGCTCTCTGCACCCTCTGGACTCCATATCCGGCCTGTTGGACCTCTCCCTGCTCTACCACTTGTGGGTCAGTGGGACCTTCCTCCTCCTCACGTGGTACATCACTCTGCTACTCTTCAGGATCTTTATCACACAGGTATGTTCACCTAACAGCGATTATCACCACCATCATGCCCACATCACTAACGGCCAGGGTCTTAGCTGGTCTGGGGTTGTTACAATGAACATCTAACTGATCTAGATGGCCCATTTGTTTGTGATTTGTACGTTCAAGTTATGTTTCCACCACTGGGAGCTTTTTGTCCAGCTCCTAGTTTATTCCTTGGTGTTTCACAACACTAGAGGGCAGTGTTGTCATTGCTTTTTAGATTCCATGTTTTTGAAGAACACTCTTTTATTGGTATTTTGCATGTAGGAGTGATTTCTTGAACTTTTAATTGAATAGGCAAATTTGTATTTCATGTACTAATGCTACAGTTAATATATAGTTGGTAATTGTTTATGAATAACATGATAATTTAAATACTGATCTGCAGGCTTATAGTTTTCCTGTGCAGTCATCCTTTACTGAGGATGCCCACCAATGTCTTCCTAAAGTCCTCCCTGAAAAGCAATCAATGACACTGAAGGTAAAGTAGATGTTCCTTAAACATTCAAATAGCTGCTGTTGTTAATGCAATTGCTGGACAATAACACAATGTTGTCCTGTGAAGTTTTTAGCTCTGCAGGACTTGGCTTTGCTCTCCCAGCACTCCCCCTCACGGCGTGCTGAGGTCTTCAGTCTCAGCCAGCCAGGTACCTTAGAGAAAACAATTATGACTTGCAAGTTTTGTTGTGAATGTCCTGGAAGAAGTACCGTTTGTTTTTTGTCTTTTTCAGGTGGACACCCCCACAACTGGAATGCCATCAGCAAGGAGTGTTTATCTCTCCTGGCTAATCTGACCCAGAGACTTGTAGCCCACCATGACACGGTAGCGACCAACGGCAGGGCTAAATCACTCTCCACTGGCAGCGAAAAGAGATCTGCTTCATCTGAGAGCTCGGGTACTGTGTGAGAGTAAAATCTTATGTAAAAAAAATTGATGTCAACATGGTAGTATTATTACTATTTCATATAGTGTTATAGTTTGTTAGTTATGAGTGAATTCGCTGTTTTTAAAAATAAACAAATAATCCCTAAAATATTTTTGTTTCCCATTACTCACAAGTCACTTCAGGTCCAGAAGACATGATGACTCCCAGGCCCGGCGTCATCATCCGTACGCCCGCGTCTGTCTTTATGCGCTCCCAGGTGGGGGGCATGCACAGCCCTCTGACCGCCCCGTTCACCCCTGATCTTGACAGCCCCTTCTCCTCCCCGGCCGTGAGGCGTCTCACAAGCCCTGCGGAACCCTCCTCGCCCTGGTACGGCACGGTGCAGAGCCCACACGTGATGAGGAGAGGCCCTAAACTCTGGTCCACCTCCACAGGTTAGAGGGGAAATTCTTGCCAGGTCATATTAGCTACTCTAAAGATGTGTGTTAGTCAGCCAAAACTACATTGGTATAGCTTCAGATAGCTATGGTGTCTATCAAGAGAAGCGCTGCCACACCAATTACAAAAGCACAAACATAATTGGTACTAAATATTAAGAAGGTAATACGATTTACATTTTTTTAAACGTCTTTTACTTCTTGTTGCCATTAACTGTGGACTATCAGCATGGCAAAATGAGCGTTATGTGACCTGATGGAGCTTTCTTAAAATATATTTTTGTTTTGTTTACATTTTGTTTGTGTAGATTCACAGGCCAACGGCAGCCCCCAGCCATCCCCAGTATCAGACTCGGGCTCAGCACAGACTGTCTCTAAACCCAGCCTCATGGCTCAGTTTCTCCAGAACCGTAAGGAACAGGTATGTTACCCTTGTCTTTACAAATAATCCCCCAATGTACACGGTACACTATATGGCTTGCTTTCTATCTCCAGCTAGTATATATAACCAGCTGTAAAGTAAGTGGGGAGGGGATAAATAAAACTGAGTCTGTTTGTTTGCTTAACTGTCCCATTCAGGTGAAAAACTTCATGTCAAAGCGAGTGCTGATTATGTATTTGTTTAACAAGGTAAGCCTGTGTGACATGATTTATTAAAGTGGTGAACTCACTGCATGCTCACTCCACCAACAGATTGGGATGGATTTTTACCAGATTGAAGATGTCAGTCTTACATCACTAATTCAGTCGTGAAGTTGGACCTACATGCATGGGCATTACTAATTAAGATGGTCTTTCCATCTGTCTAGCTGTTGGAACTAGCTCTACTAATTACTTCAAGAGCCTCTATCAAATAGTCATGTAACACAAGTGTCTTGCCTGTAATATGATCACTAACACAAGTTGTGTTTTGAAGGTCATTAAATCCTGTCTTGGGGTCAAAGTTGCATGCACTATGGGGATGGATCTTATTTACAAAACCATCATGATTTCCTGTTGTGTGATATCCTTGGTACAGAAAGTAGACTATTCATTGTTGTGCTTCTGATCCTGTCGCCCATTCTGTAGTGCTTGTTGTAATGTAGACATTCATGTATTAACCCATCACAGACTCCTACATTCCTCTAATCAATAGCCAACTGCTGCCAATTAACTGGGGTGCCTCCTTTGCCATGATAGTGATTCACATAAAATAACGGCTTTCTCTTTTTCAGCTTCCAGAAGCCTCCAGTCAAGCTCTCTTTGCAGACAGCCAGTCTCACATCTGGGCATTAGAAGGTAGCATTATGTTTTATTAGCAAAACAGTGCCCCATGTGGAACGAAAAACAACTTAATTTCATGTAATGTCCCATTTATTTAGGCCTTTCCCACCTTGTTGAAGCCTCCTTCTCTGAGGACCAGTTTGGGGTTGTACAGACAACGCTACCCACCATTCTGAGTAGCATGCTGGTCCTTCAAGAGGTAGGTGCTGACCTATTGTCTTCTGGTTTAAAGGAAATAAGGGTGGCGGTTTTGTGAGTTAAACAGTGGGGGGTGTTACAGTGCTAGCCATCAACAATAACTAACTGCAGACTGCTTGAGGAATGCTAACAATGTAGGGGTAAGACTTCTTTATTTATTAATTTTTTTTCACCAATCTTTTCTGTATTTTAATGGGTTTGTGTACTAACATATGAAATAAACATAATTTGTATGCATATTGATTTGTATGTATGTTGTTACAAATATTTAACATTTATATATATTTTACATATGGGTGGTGCTGGGTCATTTTTAACAGCATGTTGATTGTCATATAGCCACAGCATCACTGCTCATTGATGACTAGTAATTGTTTTCCTCCAGGCAGTGGACCGGCACTTCAAGTTGCCCCATGCCTCCAGCAAGCCGGTCAGGGCAACCTGCAGCATGGGAGACCCCACTTACAAGACGCTGCGCTTCGCTCTCAGGGCAACACTCAAGACTGCCATTTACAGGATAACAACCACCTTTGGGGAACACTTAAAGTAAGGCTTCCTGCCATTGAAACCTTTTTCCTTCCACATGCAACTGTAAAGCAATAAACAAGCTGTCTGTCTTGCTAAACTGTGTGTCCCCAGTGCTGTACAGATGTCTGCAGAGCATAGGAAGAGATTGCAACAGTTTCTGGAGTACAAAGAGTAACATTTTCTGCCTTTTTGGAATTCTAATCAAGTGGATTTGAGTGAAGTGACGAGCTTAACCCCTCAAGAGTCTGTTAATATTTATGAATGTGCCTCGTCACGGGAAATCATATTTGATTGGCTCCCTGAAATCCATGGCAACAGCGTTTCCTGCTGATGGACTGCACCTGGTTGGGGGGGGGGGGGAATTGCCAGATGACCCCAAGATCAACCCATCCGTGATAGAGATGGAAATTAAGAGACATAATTTGTTTTTCTGTTTATGATGAGCACCACTGAGCTCTCATTGATGTCACCACCGCATTCTATTAAGGCTTCTTCCTCGAATTTTGTTTTTAAGGACGTGTGAAAGGTTATTTTCATTCTGTTTTTGGAGACGTATTTCCTGAGTTTAATGCTTTGTACACTGTTGTATTATTATTTGAAACTCAGTTTTTAATATATTCTGCATTTGGAATCCGTCAATACTGTTATCTGTATGTAAATTTCATCCTCAACACTGTCAAACTGCCAATGAGAATCCAGTTTGAATTCCCTCAAAGACAATAGGTGAATAAAATCTTAAGTAGCAATTTGTGCCATGTTTAATCAATATGCTAGGTGATGAACATATAGTTAAGGTTTATTGGCTATAACAATGCAGTCTAGATAAGGAGATACTGCCTCCGGTTGAACCTCAGCAGAAGATGACTGATAAAGCTTGCCAGATGGCGGTTAAGACATCCTGCAGATGCATATCCACTACAGCCAGCAGGAGGCGCCTTACTGGGTTCAGAAAGAGCTTGACATGGCGGAGGTGGAGATCGCTCTGATGCATGGTGGCCAGGTATCTCCTATAGCTACGTCCATTTCTACTTCTACTGACCTGCCGTCTGAAGTCACCCAGGTCAAGAAGAGATGACGTGACTAAATTCCTAATGGGCGTAAACGCGCAGTCTGCATAGTCGAACCCCAATGCCCTTTCATTCAAACACAATTGTGGTACAACTTTACCTATAAATAGCTGATCATAATGCTGTCCGCATTGCAAGGCTAAGTTGCTTTCATCCTAGCAAAGCTAAACCCATTCAGGCAGGTGTTAGTCTTGGAGCAGTGTCAACTGCACACATGGCTGGCCATTTTTATCAAATGACTTGATCCAAACTCGCAGTACAGGTGCATTACTATAGTACTCATGCAAACTTCTCACCCCAAACATCAAAAAATATTTAAGAAAAAACTTACATAATGCTGATGTAGATGAAACTCAAACAGTGGCAAATTGTATAGATCATTTAGCTCCTTACATTTAGACACTCTAGTTTGGCTATGGTTATTTTTAGTATCTGCAATGTAAAACTTCCCTTCTGCGTCAGGTCTCCAACCTAGATACAGTTTGAAACCTGACCATCAACTGTGTCACGATCCACAACCGAAAGTTGAAATAAACAACTCAGAGAGCACTGTATCTTGTTTATTGCACAAATTGTACATATTTCCAACTGAACCAGTAGAATGCAAGAATAGGCAGTGTTTGGAAACAATTGTACATCAAAAGCTTTAATATAACAAGAACGAAAAAACAGCCAATGGGGGAATCTGGTTACCACTCTATTTCACCAACAGATAAAGCTCTTAAAAAATGAGATCTTGGGTTTTTGAGAGGAACCAAACTGTGTCTGTAGTCAAACTGACCAATTCTGCCATAACAGGAATTCACCTGTAAAGTAAAATATAAATGATGTCTTTATAGGTGAAATCATTTCAAAAGTATTTTGTCCTCATATAGAATATAAATCTCTGCATCAATACCAATCAAATGTTTTAACATCTTTTTGGATGTCAAACATCATTTGCTTTTTTTTGTCTTTACAGATTTAACATATATTTATATATGTACATATCAATTCAACTAGCTAGAATTCTCATAGAAAATGAGAAAAGCTGGATTTATCGCTCTCACACAACAAATTACTGGCAAGTATATTAAACCCCCCTCTCCATCCTGAGCCATGTCACAACGATGAAAATACAGGAGGCGTCAGCAGACCTGTGGCAAATTTCAATTTGAAATCTTTTAAAAATCCCTTGACTGAGTAGACTTGCCCAGTTTTTAAAGAACTGTTTTACAATTATAAACTGGCCCAGGTCTGGTGGCCTAGACTGACAGATGATTGGCTCTACAAAGTTCACAAGTACCTGACAAGAGTCCCTAATATCTGCCCCACACGGTCTACTGTCTGTGTTTTTGACTTTGAATAATCGATATATATTCTCTTCTTCTTGTCCAGGATGGGTGTGAGGATTAAGAGAGAGGGGGGCAAGGGACGCTGGTGGAGGTAAAAGGGAAGATTTCTCCTTCTTGGCTGAAGCTCAGTCAAGATGGCTATAAGTGCAAAAGACGCCTGCTCAAAAGCTGAACTGGACAAACAGTCTCAACTGAAATTAATACTCTTAATTTACTGGAGAATTTCTAGATTTGGGGGGGGATTAAGGATTACCCCCTCTCCGTTTTCCTGAGCCAACATTATGTCTGCTTCTCCCACTACACCATCCCTGATTCAAGGTGTTTCCAGTAGTAATGGGGGGGGGGGCAACGTAATGAGTTAGCGGACGTGGGATGGCTTTACGCTGGAGTGGCTAAGGGCAGTGGGAATGAATGTGAATCTTCACAAGGGCTCACATTTAATAGAGGACATGAAGTGACGAACTTAAAACGCAAAACCCTCGACTTCAGCTTCCTTACTTCAATATATGTCCAAACATGTTAGTGATGAAATACCATTCAGTCACTGTATTTATTCCATTGGCTTCCTTATCCAGGTTAAATGTTTCCTCTTTCTGCCGCACTTAGACCAGCATAATACATTCAAATTGAGATAATGGAACCCAATGGAGGTTGGGACCGCCACAGCAATGGTATTTGGTTCCATAAATACAGTGACCAAACATAATACTTCATCCCGGACGCAAATGTAGAATCGCATGTACAGTAGGTAAGGAAGCTACAGTATAAAATTGAGGGCTTTACTGTAGTTTAATTAATATCATTTTAAGGATGAGCGTAAGCTTTTCCACTCAGATGCGCCCCCTCTTACCAGCAAAGTAAAACTGGAGCAAGTAAGAGAAAGGTTGCTGGTGATCTGTAGCTTACTATAGGTCGCGTGGAGGCGTGTTGCCATACACAGTACATTGTTCTGGGTTTATGCGTGTATATATGTGCGGGGCAAACGGGGGTCTCCAAGTGGTTTCATAGGTACGCAAGCACACATCGGACGTCTTCATACAATAGTCAAATTCAGGATTTTGGAAGTGTGTATTCTTGCTGTTGTCCTCATTTGGGAACTCTAGCATGGTGAAACCAGGTTCCTCTCACTTTCCCTCTCAGCAGAGCAAGTCAAAGTAAATGTTTAGTGTGTGTGTGTGTGTGTGTGTGTGTGTGTGTGTAAAACCTTGGTTGAGGTCTGAGTGTGCCAGTAATGCTTGCCTAAGCATCTCTAGGGCAATATAGTTTGTGTTTATGTATGTAGGCGTGTGGCTCAGGAGGACATGCACTGCACGTGGTCTGGACCTCCATCTTCTTCTTCGGAGGAGTCAGGAGAGCTCCAAGACTCATCGGTGTCTGCCTCCCCTCCCTCACGACGTGCCTTGAGAGACAAGCCCGGAGAGAAACAGTAAGGGAGAGGGCATAGTGGAAGAGCTGAACACAAGCCAAAAATCTCACCATGTAAATAAATAAGGCATGTAAACAGAGTTCATCGTTTGACTGTCTTGCTAACTTTAAAAAGGCCCCTATAGCCCCATAAATTCAAGTGTTTCAATTTGTCCAGTCAGTTGTGTTGTCTGAAGGGACCTGAAAGGGCTGGACTCATTTTGAAATCTGTCTAACATGTCATTTAAAATTACAATGAATTTTTTTGCCAGATTTCCACTGAAAATATACAAAACAAACCAGATTTGGCCCCAGGTATGACATCATTTCTAAATGGTAACCAATTGTCTCTGACCTATCCTCCCACTCAGACAGCCAATCAAGTTGGGACATGTTGGGACAAAAAAAAAAAAAAAAAAAAAAAAAGTAGTAAGTGCAACACCAACTGAAACAGAACGCTCAGATCAAATGTTGGAAATTGGAAAATTGGAATGATATGGGGCCTTTAAATAACTATGCTATAAAATGAATGCAATCATAATATTGCACAAATGTCAATGTTTTGTGTCTTTAGATTACTTGTGATGGCAGTCTGAGTACTATTATACTGTTGTTTTAAAAAGGTACACTCAGTTTTTGTAAAAAGCAGAGAGCACAGGCACCTCCCACACATAATTGAGGAGTGTACCTTTAAAACATCCAGAATGTATGTCATCTCAATACCTAGACTAAAATTGTAATTTCCTTAAATTTTTTTTCTTTTCAATTCAAATGGTCAATTTCCCCTCCCCAACCGCCATACAGCTCCTTCCTTTGCTGTTCCAGTTGTGTGTACGCTCACCCTCTGTGGCCGTCTGTTTCTCATGTGTCTCATGAGGAACCACAGCAGCTGGGTGTCGTACTGATCACCATGACGCACGCTGTCCTCGTCACGCTCCCGCTTGTTCTTCTTCATAACCTTGGGCCAACAGCAGTTATGAATCATTACCAATCGTGCCCGTGTGTGTGCGAGAGAACATGATGCTTCAACTGGCATTTAAAACCTTGGGCTAGTCTAGGACATGGTCCTAGACTACTAGATAATGTGCCGTGGGATTGGGTGAACCACATTAGTAGACTAGGCTAGGCTTCCATTCAACTGGACCGACCAAGATAAGATAAAAGCAGGATTCAAAATATAAGAAGAAGAGGGCTACCTCTTTGAGGCCCTTGAGTCCTGTGGGGGTCTCAGCAGTAGGGGCCCACAGTTTGACATCGTGGTCCAGTCCGCTGGTGGCCAAACCTGGCAGGTGTGGGTGGGGCTCCAGACAGTTCACCTGCACAAGGAATTATTATGATGTGGCTAAAGGAAGGAAAGTCACAATCTTATGAGCTAATCCAGGGGGTCTTGTGGTATGCTGCTGGTGTTACAAGAGACTCAGTAAGACCAAAGTACAATACTAATAGCAATTATGGGTTAATATTGACCCATTAAAAGCTTCACTGTAGTCAATCATAAACATAAATGTCAAACACTGTGGCCCCCTGGTGCAACCTGACAAACCATCTACACCGAGTGTGAGGAACACTACGTTCAACAAGTGTTCTTTCCCCCTCCTTCCCTCCATTCCCTCGTTCTTACCACTCCTCCTCGGTCTCCCTCCATGAACTGGACGATGCGAGCAGAGTATTTGTCCCACAGGTAGATGTGTCCACAGTCGCTCCCGCTGACAATAAATTCGCTACAAGGCCCGTAGAAGTTGACCCCCTTCACTGTGGCGGGAGAGAGAATGGAGGAGGATTATAATGTTGAGTCTGTCTGCCCCACTTTGCGGCGCTGTTTTTTTCTCCTTCTTCATTGTATTCACAGACTGCGGCACGTTACCACAATGCAAAAGACGTTTTTTTAGGAAAAACATCACTGCATGTTTAAGTGTACTTTTATGACCTGTGCTTTCTACAAGCGCAGGTAGTCCTGTTATTTTCCAGTGAGACAGGGTAGAAAAATATACATCATCAGGCATATACTGGTGAAATCCACCATCCAAGGGTTTGGTAGGGAAGAACACTGTTTAGAAGTTTGCTGTTCCAAAAATATATAGGTTCCGGTAACTAACTGATCATGTACTATAGGAATACACTTAACTTAAACACTGAAAGTGAAAACATTCTTGCTTTACTACCATAAGTCCATTACCCATCAGTGTTATCATAAAAGGGTTGTTAAGATGGTCAGTTTTGGTCTTTTGGGAGAGCATATGATAGGCCTGCATACTGCATCATGTGTACACTGTATACGCGTTTATTTTTTCCATGATCATGTTACCTTAAGAAGTAGTTCAGTGAAACCTTTACTTACAAAGTGTCACTGCAGCAGGTGTGAAGAGTAGCAAGCTTGTTTACATTCCTCCCAAACTCGTGTGTGCGTTACCTGTTGCGTTATTGCGGTGTCCCTTGTATCTCCTGCGGTAGTCAGCGCCGTCACTGTGACTGGAGTCAAACAAGTAAATGTCCTCATCGTTGTAACTGGCCAGGAGCTCTGCAGGGAAATGAAGAAAGAATGACAAGCCATACACTACAATTACACTGTCAACACAAAACAAACAAGCACAAGAACACCACCATTTCTCCATATAGACAAGGCTCGTAGAGTGGTGCTAATTTAAAAAAAAAAATAAAAAAGGAGGATGTTACCTGAACAGCTGTGTACAGATAAAACAGCGGTGCCTCACCTGAGCCATCATGACTGTACACCAGGCAGGTAATATTTGTCTTGGACTCGCTGGAAACCAGGTGAGATGGGCAGAACTTCTTCAGCACACCATTGTTGTCATTGTCATTAATCTTTCTCTGGTCATAGATTCTAAAAAAAAAAAAGATAAAGACGTAAAAATGTTTTATTAAAGCTCCTACAGGCTGTTGCATTAAATGATCATTATGAGCTGATATTTGGGTTGTACGATGTAGTATGTAGTGAATGACGACACTATTGCTGTTTAGACTGCTTTCGTTGACTGGCTATGCTAAAATCCTTTCCTACACTACATCAATTGTGTTTTTCTAACCAATTTGATTTATTTAAACAAAAGATGCTACATTGCAAAAAAAGTCAAAAGTTGTCTTTAGGGGCTTTAAGATCCAACACAACTTGAAAAAAATATTTCAATTTCTACCACACTGCATTTGAATACAAGACTTACCTGACATACTGATCTCTACCACCTACAGCAAAGTGATGTGTGTTGGCAGGGTTGACAAAGATGGTGTACAGCCCTACTTTCTTATCACCCTCTTTCACAATCACAAGTTTACTGTAACACAGGAGAAAGAAGGGGAAAAAACAAACAAACACAACTTCAGGTTATGTAGGCCCTTTATAATAAGGCTTACATTTCAGGTAACACTGTGATAATGTGACACTTCACTGAGTCACACCAAGTTCAATGGACTGAACCTCACGCACTTGGCAGGCCGGTCTTGACGCAAGTCAATACCGAACACCACGGCGTCCTCTCCGGCAGACAGAAAGGTACAGGGGGAGTCTGGTTCCAGGGCCAGCTGAAGATTGAAAAGACACCACAAACAGCGTTGCTATCAATCTGGTCATCTAGAGATGCTCTCTCACGCACCAACTCCCCATTAGAAACACACACACCTTGTGAGCTGCCCCCTTGTGCTGTGCCACTCGCTTGGTGTTCTTGCAGCGCTGGGTGGCAGAGAGCTCGGCCACTCTGATCTGCCCGTCCCGGGCACACATGGCCAGCGTGGAGTCCCCACTGTGGGGGAGGAACTTGGCCTGAGGACACAGCGACAATACTTATGACACGCTGTCCTGGTGGCTCCCAGAGGTAAAGCACGCACCACTTCAGAGATAGCATGTTTCACACCCCATTGTGCTTTCATTTTTATAATAATAATAATAATAATAATAATAATAATAATAATAATAATAATAATAATAAGCCAATATGCTGTTAACACATGAATCAAGGCTTGATAAATTAAAAGTACACACAAGTGCGTTATTGTGCCGCAGAATCACACATTTCCTCTCTATCTTTTATGTTTATGGAGGGGGGTAGAGAATAATGTAGGTTTAGCAGCTATGTAGGGGGAGGAGTAGGGAGGAGTGCCAGCCAGTCAGCACTCGGAATGGGGCATGCCCTGTCAGAGATTCAAAGCAAAAGAACAATGTTTTTGTACCGCTGGTTTCAACCACACAGACATACATTTAGAGTTTAAGGGGAAATTCACACAGGGCGTCCCTTATACATCTGTCTTATCTTACCTGAAAGACATTACTCTTGTGACCGCTGTCAAACTCCAGCTCGGCGCGGCGATTGGCCCAGTCCCAGATCACCACCCGCAGGTCATCGCTGCCCGAGGCCAGGCGCGTGCCCGAGGGGTTGAAGTGCAGCGTGTTGACGCAGCCCGTGTGCCTCTCCAGGCGTCCCTGGAGCTCCAGCCTCTGGACCAGGCCGCGCGCCCCGCAGACGCGCCTCACAAACTGGTGAGAGTCCTTGCCGAGCTCCCTGGCACGCAGCGAGGGCACGGCCCGCCACGTGGGCCCACGCATGTCGCTGAGTTCCGCCCCCAGCCACGCCTCCATCGCCTGCTCATCCTCTTCTTCCTCCTCCTCTTCCTCCTCCTCCTCCTCCTCGTCTTCCTCCTCCTCCTCCTCCTCGTTTTCAGAGCTGGAGGAGCGGTTGGTGCCGCCGCTAGGTCTGTTGCGCTTCCTGGCCGCCTTCTTGTCTCCGGCCTTGGCTCGCTCCGCCCTCCCTCCCTCGCTCTCTTTTTCCCCGTCCTCCGTCAGGGAGAAGGGGCCGCTGCCTTCCATGCTGTCCGTGTCTTCCTCCTCCACACCTGCCCCGACCGCCAGCTCTCCCTCCGCGTCGGCCATGGGCTTGTCCCCGGACCCCTCGCCGGTCTCTTTAGGGGCTACAGGCGGAGCTAGACACACAGACTGCAAGGGTTGGATCAGTGGTTCTCAAACTTTGAGCCACAACCCCAAAAAGAAGTGGTTCATTACTTTTAATAGCATTATCTAAAGTGTAAACATAGAAATATATATATATATATATATACATACATACATACATATACACATATATATATATATATATATACATACATACATATATACACACATACATACATATATATATATATACACATACATACATATATATACACACATACACCATTCGACATGCAACAAACTAGACTAAAAGTAATTATTAAAGTCTTCACCCATAGATGTGAGCCTGACTCCTCCCACTGCACAATTTTGAAAAATGCTAATAAGTAATAAGGAGCTTGGGGGTGGGGGAGGGGTACTGAGAGGGGGGTTAACATTGAAGTTAACATTTACATTTCATGAAGTAGACATGTACCAACCGGTCAAATCTATGTCAGCACTGGTCTTGGATGATTTTAATAAGTAGATGTGTGTTGAGCCATTTTTAACCCATAAAATACAGATTTGAAATGTTGTCAATATTACCACCAGAATTAATTTGTTTCATTAATGCTGGTATTTCAACAGTTCATTCCCATCATTTAATTTACAGCTAAAGACACATTTTAGTATGCAGTTACCCTATAATTAATATATACATTTTTTTTTCCTTTCAATTTTTTTAATTATTTTGATCTCCCTAGAAGCACCCTGTGACCCTGAACCAGAAAAATTACAAATTTCTTAGGAGCACAAACTATTAAGGGCACATAACTGAAACAAAATGACTATATCAAGCTGGAGATTTATTCCTAAATTGACTAGACTACAGCCAGATTTAAAAAAGGTACAATCGTCGATTTGTGCCATAAATTATCCTTTGGTTTTGGCTGTCACTACTTTCAACAGAACTCATAGGCTCACATCTTCTCTACTCCTCCCCCAAAAGCCCCTTGCACTTTTGCATTTCAAAACATAAACAGTGAGAGGAGGAATAAATATGGAGCTCTGCTATAATGCAACTGAGGAATGTACCTTTAAGGAAAGTTTTATATATGAAAAGCAACAAAATACAGAACATACATTAGGAAGTCAGGCTATGTAGCCTACATTTTCTAACATTACCTGTTGCAAAAACGTTATCAACTTTAGGGAAAGAGCAAATGGACAAGGGGTCCGGTCCCTCGTTGCTTTCAGAAGTATCTTTCTCCTCGTGTCGGTCTTCACCCGGCTCATTGTCTTCAGATCCACCTGGTTTACACACATTATTCAAACAATAGGCCTTAGCGCGATAAAAGCTTACTCGTTTATGGTCTCGAGTTATCGTAACAATAATATACAAGGCCGATCTTATCCCTTACCGTTCAGCACACTGCCGTTAGCCTCCGCCATCACGTTTAAATGCCTACCTCGACTGGAAGGAGAAACTGCAACAAAAGACCAATACTTGGGACATTGGTTTGTCACTTACTGCACTTGACAGGTGCCAATTAAATTAACTAAATTCTTTGTATATCACAAGCTGGTCTGTGCCAACTAAAGTCACTGCCCAATGACATAACCTGTTAAACCACCATCAAGTGTAATAGAAAATAATCCTCGCGCATATTAAATAAACACAATTGATTGATTCGAGCAACTCGCTTGCAGGCCGTTTGGAGATATGTAGTGGTGCAAATTGTCCTCCTTCAACAACATTAACGCTACGATATCAAGAAAAGCTAGTCGAAAGTAAAATATCGCTGCCAGGACAGTTGTCAAAAGAGCGGATGAGCAACTAGAAACGCGTGTTGCTGTAGCAAACATAGATACGTATAAAGCTAGCTATCTAGCTAGCTAGCTAGCTAATGTTACCTCTTCCCGAAGGCCCGACGAGGCGCACTTCTTAGTTTAGTCCTAATCTTTGTTGCAGATATATTGTCTTGACCCTGTTGGCAAGCGGCTCAGCTAAGTGCCTCGAGTTGAAAATATATGAAAAAACGCACACGGCATTAGAGATTCGTGCATAAAGGTCTCGAGGGGAGCGCCGAATGTGAAAGCAGCAAGGTACGTTTGCACCAGTTTGGCTGCTCTGTTTATGTTTTGAAGCTTCAGCTGCTTTTTTTCATCCTGGCTCTTAAGGTGTAGTGCTGAAAGTATTTACTTGCTGGAAACGTTCCTTACTCTACAGTAGGCCTACCCTACTCTTCTTTTACGGGGATATACATTCAAGATAATCTGACTTTTATCAGGCAAAGAAACAATTCATTATTAGAATGTCGTCTGATAAAATAAGGTTATTTGCCAAGGCAAATAAGACACTAAATACACACATCACATGCTGACATGAGTAAGAGGAAAATTATGGTAATGCTAACTCTATGAACTTTTGAACTTGCTTTGTAGAACAAAATAAGTTTAACATGCGATGTCACTACCGTACTATCATGTTTACTTCACTTTAATTGTTGATGTATCTTTATCCAATTGTTACAAGGATTATTGTTGGATTATTGTTTTTCTATGTGTATAGTGGAACTTTCCTCATTATTTTAGGGAACTGCTTTATTTATAGGCTAGCTACTGTAGGCTACTTCTCTCCATGTAGTTGTTAAATCTCTGTGCTCTCCGCATCTTTACTTATTGGTGAGTATTTTCCTCATCTCGGAGTTTCTAATTTATAATCCTTATCCAAATTGTAGCTAACGAAAGGAACAATATCGGCACAGCACTACGTGGATGCGTTTTTTCTCACACCATCACAATTTTGACGTAGATGGGAGGAGACAAGGGAGGGAAAACTGCGATGTGTCTTTCACAATTGTAATTTATTAAATTACGGTAAATTATTAAATTGATTGATTGATTAATTAAAGGTATTTAAATTATTAAATTATTAAATTCCGTTTTCTACACTTTGTAAATGCAAATGCCTCGAAGAGAAAATAGCATAGGCTACGTTCTAAATATGTCAAAATAATATCAAGCTATAATGCAAGTATAGGGCGCCCTCTGTTGAAGAAATGTCACACTACAAATATGTTTGTTCTCAATTATTTATTAATAATATATTATTCACTTTTAACTTCATATAATATATAGAGTTTAACAAAATATGACTTACATATTTGCCATGATATAGCTGAGATCTTAACAAGAGCATAGGGATTATATGACACAAATAATCAGCATGAATACATGAATTAGTAAACAAACAAACAATCAAACAAGTCAGTACTGTTGAAAAGACAACTTTTTATTCAAACTAATCTGATGTCATTGATAAACACATGACCACCAATGCAGATTTCTGCCCTCCACTGAAGTGGCTAGGCTACACAGTTTGTGTATGTAAACTGAAGACAAAGAGTGGGATTAATTCAACCTTTTTTCAACCACACCAGACTTTTATTTGAATCCCTACATACAATTTCATAAAACGCCAGTCTAAGCATTGCACTCTACATCATTAAACACATCGAATGTGATTTTTAAGCAGTGGCCCGACTTCCCTGCCCTGTCTGTGTTGTGGCCTATTGGAGTGGCATATATAAAACTCTTGATAGACTCAAGTTAGTTTCCAAGGAAACATCTGGCCTCAGACAAGAGAGATGGCATTCCACAACTTCCTTCCTTCCTTCCCGTGTTTACATCGTAGCAGTCATCTTCTGGTCATATCAATCAGTTATGCAAACAGGACGTTTTTTCGCTTGTGATAAACACATAGGCATATATCTCAGTTTGCAATATAACTGCACAAGGCTTGTCAGCTTGTCAGCCTATATGGATTAATTTGGAAAGTGACAACTTGTCACTTTCCAAATTGACAACTTGTCACTTTCCAAATTAATCCATATAGGCTATTTCATCTGGGTGCAGAGTGATACATTAGCCTATACTGCCTTTGCACCTAGACAACATTCTAGTGACTAAATCTGTTAATGCTGTAGGCCGTATAGGCTACATAACATTTGTTAATTTAGTAAATGGTAGGCTATATGTTGCCTTCTACAGCTGCTCAAGGCTATAGGCCTACTTATAACCTCAAGTTATCTATAACCTCAAGACATTTTCAAAACGCATGGAACCTCTAATGTAGGCTTATCTCGCAGTAGATTACAGAGGAGGAAGGAAGAGGAAGTTGACGTGTGGTGGGCTCCCCAGCAGCCAGTCCCCCTGAAGCGCGACGGTTCATAACCCAGTCTGTACTCTCTGACACGCAGTGGTGCTCACGCGGGTCTAAGCGGCACCGGAGTCTATAGGGAAGATAACGGGTCTCGTAACGGTCTCAGTGAAAGCGACGCATTTAGGCTATAGAGGTCGCGATGTTACGAATGGGGTTAAAGTAGGGCTGTTTCTTTTCGGATAGTAAGCCTTGAATGTTTTACAAATTGTTTTATATCAACATGGAGTATTGGAGACAGTGCGCGCTGTGGCTGATCAGTTGCAATGTGCTCCCAGTCAACCACCGGGTAACGGCAGACACTGCACAGGTTTTCGACTTGGCACAGACCCTGCGGGACGGGGTATTGCTGTGCCAGCTGTTGAATAACCTCAGGCCTCACACTGTCAACCTGAAGGAGATCAACCTCAGGCCACAGATGTCACAGGTAACCCAGTAGCCTATTGGAGTTCTTAGTTACACTTATCAATCTCTTTGATAGACGTAGGCTAGGCTACTCCAAATGTTAGGAAAGAAGGATATTAGTCTAAATGATCACATCTACAGAAGGTAGCAGTAAACAGGTGTGCGTGTTTTACTTTTGCTATAACAGTAGGCTATTGTGTTTTCTTGGCGTTTTCAGGTAAAATGTTGTCAGTTGTAAATTTATGACCGTGTCAGACAGTATGGCTTGGAAACACGCTACTGTATGTCACATAAGGGGCGATACGGTCTATAACCGCACAATTAATCGTGTATTAATCGAGATAACAAAGTCGACCGATAGGCTACAGTGGCTTGAAGGCTATAAGCACGTTTCTTCCCCAAGTCCTAGTAACTTTGCGAGCTGTCTTTTTCAAAAACTAGGTTCTTGTTTTTGCAATACAATTGTAGGAACACACTTCTTTTGTTTATTTGTTTTGGTTGTGTATTTACTGTAGGCCTAGCCAATATGCAGCTAGAACCACATAACACGCATTTAATTGTATTATAATAATCGCAGTTATCGCAATCACATTATTAAAGTATAAAGGACAAAATTTTTATTTTTGTCAAAAATACTTATTTTTTTAGATAATCAATTTGGTAGAATTTCTAATCCAGTGGGACATGAAATCAAAAGAAAAACTTGTATGAATGTATTTCGTAGTTTAAAACTCATCTTGTGATAAAGTGTGGGCTCAGACCTCTATCGTCCCCGCCGATCCACCTCTTTGCGCAGAATCGCTCCCATTGCCACTGGAGAGGCCCGATAAAATCCAGACTTTGATCCACGCATTAGGTAGACTCACTAATGCTATTTGTCCAGTTTGCTTATGACAAAGAGCGAAGCCCTTTAAGACAAGCAATAAATATGTTTAGACATATTTGGTGTGTAACATTTTCGTATACCAGATCATAAAGTCAAAAACAAACTGCCCATCGATTTTCGTAGTGTCTATTCTATATGATGGCGAATATGCGTTCCATTGGTTTCCACTCCCTTCTAATGTTAGGCATATTAAAATGTGGTCTTCCAGATGAAACAAAAGATACATTTTAGGCTTTAAATGACATACTGTCTAATTCATGCATGGTCATTTCTAATACTTGATATTATATAATTCAAACGTTTCAAACATTACCATAATTACTACAGTATTAGAAGACCTGTCTGTCGATTAGGATATATATACAGGCTACTGTTCAAAAGGTTTAGGCAGGTGTAAAAAAAAATCCTGTAAAGTAAGAAAAAAAATAGACATGCAAAGTGACTGAAGAGAACCACCCTTTGCATTCAAAACTTCAAAGCAGCATACATTCTTCTAGGTACACTTCTAGGTACACTAGGTACACACAGTTTTTAAGGAACTCGGCATGTAGGCATGTAGGTTGTTCCAAACATCTTGGAGAACTCACCACAGATCTTCTTTGTGACTTAGGCAGGCTCAGTTGATTCTCTCTCTTCATGTAATCCCAGACACACTCAATGATGTTAAGATCAGGGCTCATGTGGGGGCCATAACATCACTTCCAGGACTCCTTGTTCTTCTTTACGCTGAAGACAGTTCTCAATGACTTTGGCTGTATGTCGTTGTCATGCTGCAGAATAAATTTGAGGCCAGTCAGATGCCTCCATTATGGTATTGCATGGTGGATAAATGTCTGCCTGTACTTCTCAGCATTCAGCAGACCATTCATTCTGACCAAATCCCCAATTCCATTTGTAGAAATGTAGCCCCAAACTTGCAAGGAACCTCCACCATGCTTCACTGTTGCCCGCATGTCTTTCATCTGATGAAGTTTCCTTGGCAGACCATTGCGTCTATGGTCCCCAGCGCTGCCCATTTCTTTGTGCGTCTTCAAAAGAGCTTTGACAGCACATCTGAAAACCCCTGTCTGCCTTGAAAGTTTTGCCTGGGAGAGACCTTGCTGAAACAGTATAACTACCTTTGTGTCTTCTTGCTGTCTTGCCATGGTGTCTGACTTTTGAAATCTACAGCAACCTTACCTTGTTAGCCAAGTTTGGCTGTTCCTCACCCAGTTTTATTCCTCCTACACAGCTGTTTCTGTTTCAGTTAATGATTGTGTTTCAATGTAAAAAAGAAAATAAATGAAAATATATATTTTGATATTTATATTATTATATTTAAAAAAATATGCAGTGGTCTCTTAATTTTTTCCATGGCTGTATATACAGTATATACCATATATTATAAGCAATATTACGAGAGAGCAAATGCTGTTGTTGGCTAATATTGTCGCTGTATTTGACTGTAAAGCAAAGTGATACTTAAAGTAAAGCGTCCCAGTGCTGCCATTGTGAAAAATGACTCTTTCCCAATCAGATTGGTGGGCTAGAACTAATTGCTGTATAATACGTAACTATTGTAACAACCTATAATTTAAAGCACAACTGAATATTTGGCTTGCTATAGTGGCAAAACTATATATTTTAATGCTAAAACAGAACATGTATAGTCCATATCTGGGATCTGAGGGGATTTATGAAGAAGAAAGGACTTATTATTGTTTGATGTCTATATTATAAAAATAGCTATAATATAATACATATATCTATAATATATTGTTTTCAGTATAGATACTGAAGTATCAGTATCTTCAACAGACATGTTCATTTAAGGAATATGACCTCCATCATCTATTGTATAATCTGTGTGTATTCATCAGTCAAGCCTAAAAAGCAATGACAGGCTAACACCCGTTGGACAATAGATAGCTGTAGCCTGCAGCTGTAGGCCATGTAGCTATGGTCAGACAAGCCATGTGTCAGTGGGCTTCAGCCTCGAAATGTCCACGTCATTGTGCCGTTCTGGCCCCAGGTCTTGGAAATGGCAATACAAGCATGTAGGTAATGGATCCCAGGGCTGTGGAGAGCAGTGTTGTGCAGTGAACTGTCAATAAGTAGGCTCCTATAAGTGCTATTTTTACCCCTGTGTATGCTAGCCAAGGCTGCGATGTACAGTAGCTGCAAAACATGTAGCGAGCAGTAAGATATGCCTATGTGGATGTGAATTTATAACTGCTTAATATTTTCTTATGACCACCTATGTGTCAACTGCATGTATTCAACTGTATTAGCAAAAACGAAATGAAAGAAAGAGACATCATAATCGCATAGCATTAGCAAAGCCACTTTGCACACATGAACATGATCATAGTAGAGCACCCCTATCAGCGGTAAAGCCTAAACAGATATCATTGACTAACCCTTAGTGAGTCAGCACTCTCTACCAGAAGAGGCTAGCACATTCAGATAATAAACTCTCAGTGAAGTTAAGGACTACACAGTTTACTATAGAAGCAGATCTGAAGTGATTATGGGGTTGTGGCAGTTAGCATAACTTAAGTCAAGCGAAGGCAAACCGACCATGGCTGTCCACTTCCTTCCCAGACTGTGAGGGCCTCAGAGGGCTGTCATGCAATGACAGGCGTCTCTGCGATTGCAGTGATAGAAAGGAGCCACATCAGATCACACATCCTGTTTAAACTGCTGCTGTTGAGTCCAAATTTGATACAATCATTACATTGCTTTCAAGTGCTTTTAAGTATATGTAACCCCATTGGAAAATGTGATAACAAAGCATATACAACCTCACATGTACATGTTTTAGTCTGGATGACCATAAACCGGGTACTGTGCGAAGGTGTTTCATCTGAGCGAATGATATGTCAATGAATTGTTAAAGAAAAAAATTGAATCATTGTCCATAGTAAACATCTAATGAGAAGGCAATTTCAGAATATCAGGCTAATAGAAAGTCCCCTTTAGCGCACACATATTTCAATTATCATATAACATATCGCTATAGCTGATCGCAGCAAGAATGCATAGAATCTTCTGGACCGGTTCCATTATATAATAAAGCTATAATCAAGTTTAAAACCACAATCCTTCATTCCTGCATGGCGGCATCCATGGGGATGTAAACAACATAAATGTCCTGGGCTAGCATGTCAGAGTCAGAGCGCTGTCTTTTGCCAAAACTACAGTGTTTTGGACGCTGACATTTTGTAGGATAGTAGATTAGGACTATATTTTCTGTCATTGTTTAATCCAAAGGTGTACTGTAATTGTTTTGTTCAGAAATGGTCATGGAAGTGTAATGGCCTTTAATGTTTTCTGCTGTTCTGTTTTGTGGTTCAAAGGAAAACCCCTACGAGCGACATTGATTCAGACCAGACATTGGTAGCTGTCAAACTATATGGGGGCAGCCACCGAGTCATACTTAATAAAACTAGAAAACTTCAACAAAGAGATTGAGCCTCTAATTTAATACATTTTCAAAACATTTCCAAAATAGATATATTGATAAAAATTACCAGCGTTATGCATGTCAATTTTATCCCGAAAATGTCCTTTTAACTGTTAAGAGAGCGCTTTGTGCAGGATCCCAAAGTTCTCAAATTTAAAGGGGAATCCTGGCCATGGTCTATCTATTTCAACAGTTTTAGAGTACTGGCAATCCACTGTCGAGACTCCATAGATTATACTGGAAACAAATGGGGCCATTGAAAAAACTCTTTAATTCATCTTAAAATGTAACCCTGTAACCAGGACATGGTTGTATTGTACACTGTAGAGGCATGTACTATGGGGGCAGGATAGTCTAGTGGTCTAGGTGTTGGACTCCCAGCCGGCAGGTCGTGTTTTCAAGCCCGAGTTGGCCTACCTGTAAGCGTCCTTGAGCAAGATGCCTAACCCCTATCTGCTCCCTGTAATAGCAGCAGACTTACAACGTACAGCGTAATTTACTTTGGATAAAAGCGTCTGCTGAATTACCTAATTGTAATGATGGACCACATGCATGTGCTGTGACAAACAAGGAAGTGCTCAATCTCTCAGTCTCCCATCAACACAAGAAAATAAGGCCCAGGCCAAAATTGGCTGGAATTCCCCTTTAAATCCAAAGACTAAAAAACATGCAGGCATAATTAAAGTACTTCCCAAGGAAAACGGAATGCCCAAATTAGGTAAACAGTATTTTTGACAGCGATTTATATGCAATGATTCAAGAACTATGTGTTTTTGCCTTATGCAGTTCCTCTGTTTGAAGAACATCCGGGTGTTCCTAAATTCCTGCTGTGACGTGTTTGGGATGAAGAAGTGTGACCTCTTTGAGCCCTTTGAGCTGTTCGATGTCCAGAACTTCGGAAAGGTAACATCAAAACCTTTTATGCAATGACATTATAAAGTAATATGATATTGGCAATGGGAGTCCAGCTAATTATACAAAGATGACTCATTTTATTCTAATCATTTTCATTATTAGAAGAAATAGATTTGCCTTAATTAGCCACCAATAATTTGTTAAAATGAGGACTTAATACAAGGATAGGTAAATAGGTAAAAATAATAATATTATATGTGCTTAATAATAATAATAATAATAATAATAATAATAATGTGTGAATTTTAGGAATATGTGATGGGGTCAGTTTTAAAGAGTATTGATCCGTTGAGATAATATTAAAGCTGCATCTCATTATTCCCCATCAGCCCTGCAACGTGGCCCAGCCCCTCCACTTTGCATGGGCAGCATAGTGTAGTATAAGTTTTTTGAATTGAGCCTATTAAATGGCCCTCCGAACAGAATGTAAATCACACCTTTGCTTCCCGTCCCCACCCTCATTGGAGGCCCTCTTTATTAGTGATTCAGAATAAAGGCAATAAGCCAATCAACAATATTACTGAATTACAAAAAAGTAGTAAATAGATACAATATTTATCGTCAGTATGTCAATGGTCTTTCTCTCCCATCACTAGCGAGTGTAAGTCCTACACCCAGACCAATGGCCAGTATTCTCTACCTCTTCCCTGGTCACCCCCCTCCCCCTCCATCCTGCCTGACCAGCCCCTCCTTATTCTTCTTTCCTCCCATCCTTCCTTCCTCTCTCCTCCCTTCCATTCTCTGCCCTCTTTCCCCCCCCACTAACCCTCCAGAGGAAGGCAATATTTTCTACTATCTTTTTCCTTACTACACATCAGTAAAATCAGTTATTTAAGTATTTCATAATCATATCTTATAAGATCAACATAAACCTGACTGCAAAGGGCTCTGTAAGTGTGAGACAACACAACACACAACCTGTGCTTTCAATAGAGGCTCTCATATGGAGAACACTGTTCCCTCAGTTTTGTGTGTTGTGCCCTAAAGAAGCTTTCAGTTAATCTTGCTTCTGATAATCCTAGTGGGGAGGAGGTTTCCCTACAAACATGTACAGCCTGACCAAGATGGGCCTAATCTTGGCCATGTTCAGGAGCTGTCCCATTAAACAAACAAGCAATGTTAACTTGCTGTTAACAAGGTGAGCGTTTGCGTGTTTTTCCTGATTGAGATGGACGGGGTCCAGGAAAGGGTTGTTCAGTCTGGTTCTGGGAAAATCCAAAAGAGAACATCTCAAATCTCAGCCAGAGTAATCCACCAGAGTTGAGTTGTTCCAACTCAGGCCAAAGGCTGAGCATTAGTCCACTACATATGTAATGAGTGTGCTAACCTACTTTTGGGCCAAGTTACCATGGTATTGGCCCTGGGCACCCACACTGACGCGGCGTGCCCTGGAGACACAGAGCCATGGAATTTTCACTTATTTCAACAAGTTATGTCAACATTTAAATGTGGGATTTTTATCCCAACGGGGTATACAGTTCTGCATTTTTCAAGTCTATTTTGCATTTTCCACTCACCCGTGATGTTGTTGATCTGTAAATATAATGTACATATAACAGTGAACCTAAAACAATATTCCTTGCAAATAGGGGATAAAATTAATTTTTTTAAATATTTTAACAGCACTGATAATGTAACAATATTACAAAAAATATTGGGATATGACAGTAAATTTCAGTAAATTCAATGATTTTTGGTAAAGCTAGCCACTTTAAAATTGTTGTTAAAGCAGTGACATCGATGCTAATCCAGTGTGTTTGATAAAGCAAGTAAAGCCAGTTATAAAGTAATAAAGAAAGCTATAAATGTATTATATAATTTCCACAATTAATTTTTGAAGAGACAGACGGGCTTGAGTGAATATGCCGTCGGAACTAAGTGAAATATTAAAAAGTTGCTTGATTCATATGCTTCTGTTATTCTACTTTCCTTCATGGTAGATTATTCTATAGCTACATGCTGCACAGGGGGATTTTAAATGTTCTAACGGGCGGAGGTGGCGAGTGCAGCCACAAGCTGGAAAAAGACACAGAGCAGAGTAGTAGAGTTCAAACGAGCTGTGCTCGTGTTGTAATGCTCAAATAATCCACACAACGTTATGTCCATTTAAACAAGAACAGAAACAGCACCTAGTGCTGTTGGAGAACTTATATAGTGTCCATACTCAACGAAAGGAGGCCAGCCAGGACGGGAGGCACGGGGCGTGCACAGGGCGTGCACGGGCTTGTGCACGCCAATCGTGACAGAAGTATTAAACAAATTACACATCTTGGATGAGGGTTACTGACTCACTCACTCAGTGAGTCACTGAGTCACTCAGGTCGGAGTGTGAGATCACATCATTTTGAACATATATTAAAACCCCTAGCAGGAAATGAATACATAGGCTATTGAAACCTCCCTTGCAGTGCTTCAATAATGATATATTTTTTTAGGTTACTTTATTAAATGACCTGTACTGTCACGATCGGCACGCTCACGGCCACGCGCGCATCGTGCCTCCTTTCCCCTGCAACGCACCTGTAGGGCATTAGGCCCACAGGTGCAGGA
>JAOEHI010000010.1:31130-53644 GCA_025447815.1 Percopsis transmontana
AAACAGACTAGGGGAAAACCAGGAAACAGACTTAGGGAAACCAAGAGACAGACCAGGGAACAGGCAGGGTCGTGACAGATAGAAATCGTTTTAGTTATTTCTGTACCTCATGAATCAGTCCAGCTAACAGATGTTGGTGTGTTTGTTTAAAGACCTGCAGTCTACCATGAATGTATCCGGCGACAGAGACACTGGGCAATGTGACAGTCAGGTCAAAGCTAAAAGGTAAGACGAGGATCTCTAACCATCCCGGATTCTTCTCTGTCTCAGAGACCAACAGTAGCAAGTCAATAGGAGGTCTCTCTCTGTTGTGTTAAAGGCCGGTTGTGGAGGACAGACCGGATTCTCCTGGGCCCAGCTGTGTGTCCATGAAGAGTGATGACTCTATGATTGAAAATATAGATATTAAACTCCATTCTACCAAGCAGAGGTAAGATGATAAAACATAAGAGATTATTTTTTATGTACGGTAGACTCCTACGTAGAGCCAACAAGTCTGAATGCCTGAATTTTCTGCTAAAAACAAACCCAACAATGTGTTTCCAGCATCCGGAAGGAGGCAACAGTTTCTCCCGGCTTCACCTGTGCCTCCATGATTGATCAGGACAATTTTAAAGACAGACCACATTCTACTAAACAGAGGCAAGAATTAAAAAGGATTAATCTGCACAGACGATTTGGTTCTTTTCAAGTTCTTCAAGAGTTAACAAAGGAAGTTTAGAATTGCCATGAGGTACCTTGTCCCCTGTGTGTGTGTGTGTGTGTGTTTCTCTAGAACAAACCAGGAGAGAGTTCAGTCTTCACAGGTGCATCAGACAACCCTAGACTCCATATTTACGGTGTGTAAATGCTTTTAACAGCAGCACTTCATCTTTAAATACCACAAAGTCCCTGTCTTGTCTGATTGGTGTCCGCAATGCCACACTCTGGGCACAGATGTTTTTGAAGTCACCCTGCTGAAGTTTGCATTTTAAATGTCTGGGTTGTTCTGCTGCAGCTGCTGGAGGAGCACATGGCCACCTTCATGAGGAACGAGCTGAAGACTCTCTGGAAATGTCTGAGTCCAGATTACCCAGAATGCTTGGCGAGGGGGGACAAGGAGGTGACGGACGCGGAGGAGGAGGAGGAGGAGCAGAGGGGCATTCCCAAAGGAGCAGTTCTGCAGATGACCCTGTACTTTCTGAGGAGAATGAAGCTGGTGGAGCTGGCTGACTCTCTGGAGAGCAGTAAGGCTCTTCTCTCACACACGGACCAGAGAGCTTCTGATTTAATTATAGAGAAGGTTTATTCCACGGCCTGTGTTATTTGTGGATCAACAGAAGTAGAAAATGAAATGCCAAATCGCTGAGGACAGTGTTCATATTTATACTAGCTATCAGACAGAGCTCATTAGATACCATGATGTCAACAAATGTGTAATTTAGTGTGAAATCTTTTATTATTCAAATTTACTGTTACAACTACTCATAGTGGTCATTTTGGTGGTTCCCTCCAGAGACTCTTGCTGTGCAGTCCCAGAGAAAACTGAAGTGTAACATGAAAGAGAAGTTTGAGAGTTTGTATGAGGGGGTCGCTAAACCAGGACAGCCAACACTTCTAAACCAGATATACACAGAGCTCTACATCACAGAGGGAGGGAGTGGAGACATCAACAATGAACACGAGATCAGACAGATTGAAACAGCATCCAGGAAACCGGCGAGAGAAGAAACCTCCATCAAATGTGAAGACATCTTTAAACCCTTACCCGGGCATGTTAAACCGACCAGAACATTAATGACAAAGGGTGTGGCTGGCATCGGCAAAACAGTCCTAACACATAAATTTACTCTGGACTGGGCTGAAAACAAAGCCAACCATAACATACAGTTCACATTTCCATTCACCTTCAGAGAACTTAATTTGCTCAAAGGGAAAAAGTACAGCTTGATGGAACTTCTTCATCACTTTTTTGCTGAAACAAAAGAAGCAGGAATCGACAGTTTTGATAAGTTCAGAGTTCTGTTCATCCTGGACGGTCTGGACGAGTGTCGACTTCCTCTGGACTTCCAGAACAACGAGGTCTGGACAGACGTCAATGAATCCACCTCGGTGGACGTCCTGCTGACAAACCTCATCAAGGGAAACCTGCTTTCTTCTGCCTACCTCTGGATAACCACAAGACCTGCAGCAGCCAATCAGATCCCTCCTGAGTGTGTTGACATGGTGACAGAGGTCAGAGGGTTCACCCACCCCCAGAAGGAGGAGTACTTCAGGAAGAGATTCAGAGATGAGGCACTGAGCAGCCGAATCATCTCCCACATAAAGGCATGTCAAAGCCTCCACATCATGTGTCACATCCCAGTCTTCTGCTGGATCACTGCTACAGTTCTGGAACACGTATTGACAACAGACAAGAGTGGAGAGATGCCCAACACCCTGACTGACCTGTACATCCACTTCCTGGTGGTTCAGTCCAAACAGGGCAGCGTGAAGTATCAAGGGAGATCTGGAGCAGATCCACTGTGGAATACTGAAAGCAGGGAGATCGTTCAATCTCTGGGAAAATTGGCCTTTGAGCAGCTGGAGAAAGGCAACCTGATCTTCTATGAAACTGACCTAGCAGAGTGTGGCATTGACCTCAGAGCAGCCTCAGTGTACTCAGGAGTGTTCACACAGATCTTTAGAGAGGAGTGTGGGCTGTACCAGGACAAGGTCTTCTGCTTTGTCCATCTGAGCATTCAGGAGTTTCTGGCTGCTGTCCATGTCTTTCTCTCATTCATCAACAGTGGTGTTAATGTACTGTTGAAGACACAACGGTGGTGGTCTATATTATTCAGATACAAATCAAAGTACCTCCACCTTACACATCTCCACCAAAGTGCTGTGGACAAGGCCTTACAGAGTGAGAATGGACACCTAGACATGTTCCTCCGCTTCCTTCTTGGCCTATCACTAGAGACCAATCAGAATCTCTTACAAGGCCTCATAACACAGTCAGGAAGTTTCTCAGCGACCAATCAGGACACGGTGCAATACATAAAAATGAAGATCAGCGAGAATTCCTCTCCGGAGAGAAACATCAATCTGTTCCACTGTCTGAATGAGCTGAAGGACCATTCTCTGATGGAGGAGATCCAACAGAACCTGAGATCAGGACGCCTCTCCACAGAGAGACTGTCTCCTGGTCAGTGGTCAGCTGTGGTCTTCATCCTACTGTCTTTAGAGAATGAGCTGGACGTGTTTGACCTGAAAAAATACTCCACTTCAGAGGAGGGTCTTCTCAGGCTGCTACCAGTGGTTAAAGCATCCAATAAAGCTTTGTGGGTGTTTATAAAACTTCCTTGTTCACATTTACATTTACATCATTTATCAGACGCTTATATCCAAAGTGACTTACAATTAGTACATTTGTCAATAGCTGAATAGGTCATACACCAGTATTTAGTGGTGCAATGGATCACAAAACTCACGGTTCGTATCGTATCACGGTTTTGAGTCCGTCTTTATAAGCAATATTTCATTTAAAAAATGAACAGTAGACAGTGTGTATTATTACTGTTAAGTGCAACAAGGCATTTACGGGCATCTAAGACAAACCCTTTACTTGTGCCCGGTCTTCTACGAAGTCTGTCTGATACAAGGATCCTTATTCCAGACAGTACGTCACAAGGGCAAAACCAATGGATATCGTACCATGGCAATTGTTATTTAATATTGGTATATTTGGCACTTTGAGATTTGTTTCAAATGGAAAGTGCGTTACAAATACAATGTATTATTATTTTAATTATAATTATTATTATATGTTTATTGTTATTGAAAAGGGAATCATTTAATTTTCTTCTTTAAACTTCAAATAACCACACTTGCAATGCCAGTGAGATTCTAATGCCATGTTGGGAGTATAATAATGATGTAGGCCTACAGTATCTGTATATCTATATTTCCAGGTATAATATTTACATTTACATTTTACATTTGCAGCATTTAGCAGACGCATTTAGCAGACGCTTTTATCCAAAGCGACTTCCAATTAGTGCATTTGTCAACAGTTGAACCGGTTAACCACCAGTTTTTGCAAGCAGATAACATTCTCCTAGAATAAGGACAGCATCATGTAACAAGGTTACTTTACCTATGCATTTGCGCCACATTACTCGAAGGTTTATAATTCTCTCTTCAAACAGTAAATAATATATTATGTATACCTGGATGTGCCTTTTGTATTAAATTAAAAACAAATATCCTTTTTCTTTGACTGATCTTTTATCATCAGGCTGGATGGCTGCAATCTCTCAGAGAGAAGCTGTGAGGCATTAGCCTCAGTTCTCAGCTCCAAGTCCTCTAGTCTCAAAGAGCTGGACCTGAGTGACAACGACTTGGAGGATTCAGGAGTGAAGCTGCTCTCATGTGGACTGGGGAATCCACATTGTAGACTGGAGACCCTTAGGTCAGTATTCCTTATCCGGGCTCTATTGAACCTGGTCTCTCTGAGGAAATATTGAGTTTGCTACAGTTCTTTCGGTTGGTGGAGGGGGTTATTTATTCTTGCGGATGTTCATAACAAAAATGCAAATGAGCCAATACAGGTGTGGCTAATCAACATTAGGGCCAGGATAGTCTAGTGGTCTAGATGCCTAACCCCTATCAGCTGCATGTAATAGCAGCATGTAATTGTGAGTTGCTTTGGATAAAAGCGTCTGCTAAATGACTTAATTGTACATTTTTCGAAGGTCCACCTAACCCGTGTCAACAGTAGTCAGGAACAGTGTAATTTACTGGATTCAGTCATGCAAATTCACAGACATCTCATTAGTGACAAACGCTACCATCAAACTGCAAATTGGCAGATGGTACATTAGCGCACAGCGATGTCACTTTCCATACAAACACACGGCAAGTGAATGACATTGGCTATGCGTGTTCGTACAGGTTGTCAGGCTGTCTGGTCACAGAGGAAGGATGTGCCTCTCTGGCCTCAGCTCTGAGGTCCAACCCCTCCCATCTGAGAGAACTGAACTTGAGCCACAACCACCCAGGAGACTCAGGAGTGATGCTGCTCAATGCCGGACTGGAGGATCCATGCTGGAAACTGGACACTCTCTGGTATGGAGCCCTGCATCCAGCCAGGGCCAGTGTCTTTTAGAAGGCTTAGAGTAGCCACAGTAGCCACATGGCAGAAGCCTGGTAAGACCACTTGGATCATGCGAGCATTGTTCTGCTCGGTGCGGTGGCAGCGGTCTAGTGGCAGCAATAGGAATAAAAGTCAATAGCAGATGATTGGAACACCTTCATTTAGAGTTTGGCAATATGACAAAATATACCGTGCGATGGTAGAAATCTGTGCACAGATATTGCTATGCTGTATAGCAAATGTAGAGCTCGTGAGATCCGGATGGTCCCATGAGGCTGGCTTCTAATGTTTAATGTGAAATGCTCCATAGGACTCATGTTGAAGGTTATGGCCCCTTTTCCACTCAGGTTCAGGCACAATCCACGGTTAGGTAAAAGTTTCCTGGAACTCATTTAGTCACCTGTGACTGTGATACAAATATTGTTTTGAAACAATTAGTTCAGTGTACAAGCCCCCCTTGAACAAAAGTGATCCCCAGTTCTACCAGTTGGCAAGTTCGAGCTTCTGAGTTCCTAGTTTTTGAAGAACATCCCATAGTGGAAAATGGGCTTAAGTAATGTCTTCAGTATGTTTTTATTATCAAAGAATATACAGTATGCTGTCCTGACTTTGCTTATTTACCCAGTGTGGACCATGCAGGAGTGTGGCGGTTAAAGCCACGTCCGAGAAGGTGTAAGTGTGTCTTTAGTTCTGTTCCTCAACACAAAGCAGCATGTATTAAAACCATTTAGCTTAAACTGTTGTATTGAACTATTCATTCCTCATCTCGTCTCTTAACTGAATTCAACTTTATTCTGCGTAGCACATTTCATGCTATGAATAATTGCAATGTGGTTCTTTTTGGACAGATTTACAGTGTGTTTTGGTTCTCCCATCAGATGCCTGTAAACCCACCCTGGACCTAAACACAGCACAGAGATACCTCTTTCTGTCTGAGAAGAGGAAAAAGGTGACCCATATGGGAATCTACCAGTCCTATCCCGATTGCCCTGGGAGATTTACCAACTGGCCCCAGGTGCTGTGTAGAGAGGGTCTGACTGGGCGCTGTTACTGGGAGGTAGACTGGAGAGGAGGGGTTGGTATAGGAGTGACGTATAGAGGAATCAGAAGAGGAGCGGGTGATCACTGTTGTCTTGGAGGGTATGCAAACTCCTGGGTTCTGGAATGTTCCGATGAAGGTTACTCTGCCAGGCACAATAATATCATAACAGACGTACGTGTCCTCGCCTCCTCGGGTGTTTCCAACAGAGTAGGAGTGTATCTGGACTGGCCTGCTGGCTTCCTGTCCTTCTACGAAGTCTCCTCTGACACACTGACCCACATCCACACCTTCCACAGTAGATTCACCGAAGAAGTCCTGCCTGGGTTTAGGCTGGTGTGGTCTGGGTCCTCAGTGTCTGTCTCAGACGGAATGGGAACAAAGTAGGGGTGCTTCCATTTCCACTGCGAGGTTTACAATGAAAGGGTCGCTGTATCTCTCATGGGTTTATTAATAACCCTGGTCATTTATATTTTCGTCCTCACTGGGAACTTCACATTGTTGGATATAGAGAGGATTGTTTCACAGACATCTACATCTGACAGGAGAGTTTTGGTCATGGCACTCAGCACTAAGCATATTCATGTGATGGCAAGTTATAATATTTACCCCATTATTCTTATGGGGGAGAATATTACATATTATTCCGTTATTACCATCAGGTCAATTTATCGCCTTTATCCAAAGTGGTTTACAGTGAGTACAATTGCAAGTATAAAGGAGCAGGAACATCCTTGAGCAAATATTACAAAATGAGTAATGAGGAAAAATACCAAGGAGCAAAATGAAAAACACACGCAGGGCTTAACAGATCACATTTGAGTATGTAAATTCTTCTAGAAACCCACACACCCTGTAACCTGTGTGAGGTTAAAAGATAAATGTTTCTCTTTATTGTGTATTGCGTCTTTAGATGGACAGCTCCTATATAGTCTTTTATATCAGTTAGATCTTCTCAATGAACGGGAGTATAACATTTAGAAACCTTAGTAGGCTTGATGCATGGAGATGCCCTTGATCGGACCTCTTTTGTACACTTTTGTATACTTGCAGTACTCGGCATGAGCTGTGTCTTTCTGTTTCAATGTTGTATATCATTTTTCATCTTGGACATTTTGTACTTGTACTTTTGACTTATTTTCTGTCTCCACTTCCTGTTAGTAAATATTGTAACTATTCACATTATTGTAAGTGAAGTTATTTTAAGTTAACTGACTGTTTTTTGTCTGTTTAATTTCCTAAGCTGTCTTGAGTTCACTCATTCAGTTGTCATTAGCAGGTTGTTCTTAGTTTTCTTGACAGAATAATAAAAATAAAATAAAAACAATTGCGTCTAGTGCAATCTTTAGACACAGACACAGTTTTAACCTGTGCTTCTGGACTGCAGTAAAGGTGTCCTTCAACAGCTATTCAACATTGTAGACAGAAACTCTTACAGTATAAATAATAATATATAAATAATCATTACAATTCAAATAAGATGGAATGAGTTTAGGTTTAGCTAGCACTCACTTTACAGTAGGCTTTTCTATGAGGAAAGAATTTGATTCAACTTGATACAAGGATGTTCTTTGCCATTCCAAGCATTGTGTTTATGTCTTTTTGTCCCAGTGTGAATTAGCGCTGAGTCATGTTACAATCAAGCAGACCAATCAAAATATGACAAAGGCAGCTGAGGGTGGGAGGGAGTGCACTACATAAAAGCAAGTTAGCGTTTCAGAAGCATTTAATGAGAGGGCAATCACTACATGGAATTGTAGCCTAGCAACAAGCTCACGTGACTAGCCACCAAGACAATCGCAGAAGACATCTCAACAATATATTAATTTACAGGAGGCACTAGGCTGGGTTCAGGTACACAATCTTTGTTCTACCTTCATGCTGGCTTGCTGACAGCTTGCTGAAGTGCCTCCACTATCTCCCAACACGTGTATAGCTGTTCTACCTAGCAGCGCCAGCCGTCTCTCCCTTTGCCCGTTTACGTTTGCGCACTGCAGCATTCTGTGATCCTATAAACTGTACAATAAAAAAAATATATTATTGCAGTAGTAAATAAAGTTATTATTATTATTGTTAGTACGTATAGGCGCAGGTAGATGGTTTAGTACTTACACCGTCTTTTTACTCAGAGCTTTTTTTTTACACAGCCTGGGAGCCCCTGGAGACGTTGATTGTGCCGCAATCAACGAGAGTTATGGTCTAATTTCAAGGTAATTAAATTTCCTCGAAATTATCTCAGTTAGAGAAGGTATGGGAATGGCTATTCTAATGGCAAATTGCACTATTATCTCTCCACAGCGAGACATTTATGTAATTCAGTTGTAAATCATCACAATAAACAGTAACAATAACCATAAAACTTGCTTTGTATGGAGGCTCCAAGGAATCAATCTTAAGGGAGGAACATTTCACATTACACTGTAGTTCTTTGCGAAAGCAAATTCCAGAGAAACCAAAAATACTCCCTCTTTACAAGTTTCCTTTTGATTTCGTAAAACACACATATTGCAACCTACAACTACAGCAATGTATGGAGCAAATATCGCTTCAGAATCATCATCCAGGCTATATACAGTAATACATAATACATAATCAAATAGTAGATTTAATATACCGGAGCTGACTAGTACATAACCCTGCACAGATTTTTAATCCCAAGGATTAACATTCTCTTGACTGTTATTCAAGACTTTCTCACAGGTCCCATTTCCTCTTTTACATTGGACAAATCAAATTTGTTTTCCACTTCTGTGAAAAACCTTCCCAGCTCTCAAGATTGTATTGGTATGCTGGTCTATTGTCATTAGTGGGCCACCATGTTAAACAGGAGGTAAACACAGACAGTAGCAGGTTACAGCCTCATAACACCGCTAAGATCCTTTTACTGTAAAGCGTTTTTGGAGGAAAAACGCTGCTCTTAATGGAGAAGTTTATTTCCATAACAATGTGTAACAATGTGTAATGACTGCACACCAGCTGAGTTGTCTAGCAACAGAATCAATGCATGATCTGCTCTGGATGGTGAAATGCTCCAATATTTAAGAGATGGAAACGGTTCAAATGGGTTTCTTTTAAATCTGTACCAGGGTAGGTTAACTGATGGGGCTCTTTTCTCAAACATAGTATTCATATTGTTCTCTAATCTAGATACTAGTGTGTCCGTTAGACATCTGTGTGTTATGTAATAAATAATGGGATTTGGTGAAAATCCTCTTGTCTGCCACAACACCCTTTGCCCAGCTGGTGTGCAGTTATGTTATATAACTGAGGATCTAACAGGATCTAACAATATATACAATTGGGTAATTTAGCAGACGCTTTTATTCCCCAAAAAAAAAACACGACCCTCTGGCTGGGAGTCCAACACCTAGACCACTGGACTATCCTTTCCCCTGTTATATAACAGCCAACATTTACTTACTATTTACCTATTATTCACTTTGATTTGTTATTGATTATTTATTGATTGTTATTGATTACTATTTACTTATTTACCCTATATTTACAACTCAGGCTTAGCAATAAATTATGAATTACAATCAATAAAACAATTCATTTAGAGTCATGTATTATAGTTCCAACAGCAGATACACTGTCGGCCTTGATAATGTCCGCATGGTTCTGCATTATGAGATTTGATTCAACCTAAATCCTGACAGCCTTGTCATCCTTCACACGTAGCGAAGGATGTGGTACGTAACCACACAGTAAACCCCCACCTCAGCTCACAGTGTAATTTCTAGTGACCTCAAGAACACCTCTCCGCGTACAAGCTGCTATTTAGCCATTGTGCAATGAAGTAGTTGGCAGGCACAATCACAAAACATCTAGATAAAGCTGTTAAGTCACACACACAAAAAACAAGCATCCGTGTCCCTGTTTATGCCCGCATTCCTGGACTGTAGCTTTTGACAGCGGCCTCTGTTGTTGATGTAAGTAGGAGGTGAAATCTCAGCACTCCTCCCCTATCTAGTCTTGCTGACCTCGTTCGCTCTCTCTCTCTCCCCTCATCTAGTCTTGCTGACCTCGTTCGCTCTCTCTCTCCCCTCTAGTCTTCCTGACCTCGTACGCTCTCTCTCTCTGCCCTCATCTAGTCTTGCTGACCTCGTTCGCTCTCTCTCTCCCCTCTAGTCTTCCTGACCTCGTTCGCTCTCTCTCTCTCCCCTCATCTAGTCTCCCTGACCTCGTTCGCTCTCTCTCTCATCTGTGAGCTCACATCTGTTTATTGTGAGTGTCTGGGATGTTGGTGTGTGCACACACACACGCACACGCACACGCACATGCACGCTTGCTCCAGACAAGGGCCAGGATAGCTAATCAGCTGTGACAGCGGTGTGACAGCGGTGTGACAGCGGTGTGACAGCTGTGTGACAGCTGTGTGACCTCAGTGCGACCCTGCTGTCTGTGTTGTTAGCTCGTGCCGTTTCCTTACTAACCAGCCAGCTAACACCCATGGGCCGACAGCAACAGCCCCTCTCTCTCCGACCCCTATAGCCACCATAGCTAATGCCGAATGTAGCACTGGTCCATGCGGGGGGGTGTATGTACACGTAATGCCTGGGTGAAACCAGGGTTGGGCCTCCAAACATCATGAGATCCCTCGGGTCGAGAGGAACTGCTTTTAGCAAAAACTGCGCCACCGTTCTGCCTGATTGTGAACATGACGACTCACATGCGTGCACACACACATGCACGCACGCACGCACGCACACACGCACGCACACACACGCACACACCTTAACTCATTGTAATATTATGTCTCTGTTATATCAATAGTGACACAGTGTTTCCACACTAAAGGGCGACTCTGACCTAACAAATGACTACTACAGTTCTGTAGTTAAGGTTAAAGGGGTAGTATGATTTCTTTAAGTATTTTAGGCAGGGTATTTGCATATGTAGTGTGTACATACAGTACATAATATCTGTAGTAGTATTTTACCTTCAGTCATTATGAAATCCCGAAAAGAACTGGGCTTGCTGTATTGCTTTGTGCAGGGATCCACGATTTTTTTAAATTCAACTTTAATTAAAAATGTATAGTATTTTCAGTGTTGGATTCTGCTCAGAATCCAACAATTCACCTTTCTTCTTGGCTTCAGGCTCTGAAGACATACTGTAGCAGAGACAAGAGAGAGAGAGAGAGAGAGAGAGAGAGAGAGAGAGAGAGTGAGAGAGAGAGATGTGTGCACTGGCGATGGATTTACGATGTGCTGAGTTTGCGTTCCGCACCTCGCCGGCCATGGGAGACGGCAGACGTTATTGATGAGTGTGTTAGCGGAACATGAGCAGAGAGGCTAGCCGAGGTCAGATCCATTACACCTGATCTGCGGAGTGTCAACGTGTATCAAGGCCTCCGCGCTCTGCCGCTGTGAGAGGCTGCTGTGCTCTGTTGATCTGCCCTCGTGCAGTACTGTCTGGAATAAGGATCCTTGTATCAGACTCGCCGGAGCCAAATTACAGGGACTGTGAGTGCGCGTCCCTAAATGACCCCAAAGACCTGCAGATTGTATTAGCCAATCAGAGGGAGTTAATGGGCCTATACCTCTGTACTTATTACCCAGGGGGCCTTGCGAGACTAAAGGCAGCGGGCAAGGCGGGCCAGAATGACAAGGGAGCTCTAAACGCGGGTGAATAACTTGACAGGAGAGGGATTTTAATGAGAAGAAATTAAGAATCCTGAAGGGACCATTTCATGACCTGTGGAGGGCAGAATGGTTTTAAAGTGGTGTGCGTGTGCGTGTGCGGGGGTGCGTGAGGGGGTGCGTGTGGGGGTGCGTAGGCTCCTGGTGCGGATATCTGGTAGTCTGGGAGGACATGCACACCAGCTGGCTGTGAGGGCTCTGCAGATCGCCCAAGAGAAGAGCTAAGCAGCTAGCAGAACGTGGACTGGCAGTGTGGCGGAGACACTGTTACTTGTTCCAAAATATCTGTAAATATTTTGAATTCCTATGAAATGAATGTAATTGGTGACTTATTAGGAGTTAGTTACCGTGAGCCCATCTACTGAAGATTAGTTCATAGTAAAATACAGTAGTAGTATAATATTTGCAACAGCATACACCATACTGTAAAACTATAGTGTGTAGTACAGTAATACAGAGAAGTATAGTAGTTTAGTATATACCATGGCACGATGTCCATTGGTTGGCCATACTGAAGATTTAAAAGTGCTAATAATTTTTATTTTATTTTAGCGACACCTTGTTAGAGAAAAATGATACGCTTGTGTGCTCACATCAGTAAACAAATGCTTGTGTATCCGCTGGTACCATATGTGGTCATGATATCCTGCTCTGAAATGGGTTGCATGACTTGTTTTTCAGTCCATGCATTTTCTAAGGTTAAAAGTTTCTTGTCCTTCAGTCAAGAGCCGACGCTCGTGAGAAGCTTCATGCGCTGTGCAGTCTTATCATGTGCTCCCAGAGCAAGGAGGGGGCTGCTGTCTTATCTCCAATACATTGTGAAGGGAGAAAGACTTTGGAGTCTGGCCAGAGAACACTTGTATAACCCCCCCCCCAAACACACACACACACACACACACACACACCCATCCCTATATAAACCGATGTATGGAAAATGGTTCTTTGTTCCTCCATGCTTATTGCTGTGTTGAACCCAAAATGCATTTTGATTAACAGGAAACTGCTGATCCACTTTGTTGTGTCTTTAGAATTGGATTTGATCTAACACACCTTTTGCTCCAACATGAAACACTGGCCTCAGGGCACCCTGGTCCTGTGGTATGTGCCAACACACAGCTTTATGGCAGTTGAACTGATGGGGGATGAAGCCTTGTGTGCCTCAGATAGGGTTCATCCACAGCTATAGCCTACAGAGATTCTTACAACTGCTTTATGTCACATTCAGGGACGGCCCTCTAGTGCCAGGGTTGGGTAGTAACAGATTACACGTAATAGTTTATGTAATCAGATTACAAAAAAATTATCTCTATAATCTACCCATATTACATTAAAAAAAAAGTGTAATTGTCAAGGATTACTTTATTACATTTTAGATTACGCCATTAAAATATGGCCATTTTAAAATTATGAAACTTTTTTTTCATGATAACCAATGCTATTGACTCGTGAAAAGTGCATCTGACATACAGAGTTTCTCAGACAAGGGCTCCACTGTGGCAACATCTTTAACCCCCGGAGGAACCGCTTGACAGATGGACATTGGGTTAAAGGGTCATTTGAGTTGACCAATTATAAATACTGAATATGTTCAACTGTATATCAAAGTAAGTTACTCCTACTGCTTTGTTCATGGTGACTTAACTAATGAAAATCTAATCTAATCTGAATATTAAAAGTAAAAAAGGTATTCGCTCGTCCTCGGAGGTGAAGCTGAATAAACAGGAATGTCTCAACAATAAGACTACAGTATTCCATTATCTTACGTTGCGATGCCGTTGATGCTAAATCTGATGTTTGGTCATGGGTCTGTTGGACCCAGCGACACCGTTTGTGAATTTGATTAGAAATAAAATAAATCAATAAAATAATAAATAAACAAATAAAATAAAAAAGATCCACTATTATTAGAATTTAACTTGGGTTCTCCTTCTGTCTCTAGGACACGTGTCATTTGTAGCATAGGGCTTAAAGCTTTGGTAAGTAACATTGATATCAACACTCATGGACACCCTGGGGCATCACACTGTAATAGTCCCTCGGGAACACACAGAAATGTCTGGTATAAAACTCACTATTTGTTCCAAAAGCGTTTCCTGTCCTCCACGCTCACTGCTCTGTAGGGAGCCCTGTAGAAGTAATTACCCTCTAATCAGGACAGCACTTCTAGTGGTGTGTGTGTGTTTGTGTGTGTACTGTATATGTGTCTGTGTCGGTTTAAGACAATGTTTGTGTTTGTGTGTGTGTGGATGTATGTGTGTGTGTGTGTAAAGGGCATGCAATGTAAGAAAGCACCACAAGGGGAGGCAACCCCCCCACCCTCCCCCCCGATGGATCAGATGTTATTATCCGGAGGTCAAGGCTCAGTGGGAGAGCGGGCTGCAAAAGGAGAGCCAAAGTGTCAGTAGTAGGGTAAGAGCGGATCAGCGCAGCGTGTGTTGTCATCTGACAGCCTCCGGGGGCAGGCTTTGAGCATCATGCAAAGGGACGGGATGCTGCTCTTGGAGCTACGTCTGATGTTTGGGGCCTAAAGGCGACCGCTGCTGGGGACCACCTGTAGAGAGAGGCTCCCACCTTCAGGGCCTTTCAGCTCTTCTGGAAATGTCTGGAGCTGATACTCGTTTTGTCTCTTTTTGTTAAATTCCTTCGAATAAGAGTTTCGAGGAGCTGCATCATAAAACGCAGAGGTGGAAAAAAACTGGTTCAGAAAGTAAAAGTACTAGCCAGGTAATATCACCAAATAGCTGATTTTACTATATTTTACTTACTTTTAATAATACATAGGATTTAAACCCAAGATACTGACAGCCCTACCTCAAGTGCTAGATCAGCGCTTAGAATACTATGCACATTACAGTTGGCAATTATTTACTGTTTGAAGAATGAATAACTTGAAGTGTGAATGACAACTTTTGATTGTTGTAATTATAGACTGTTTTAAGGAGCGAATGATAAACCTTCGAGTAATGTTGTGCAAATGCATAGGTGAATTGACCTTGTTAAATGATGCTGTCCTTATTCTAGAGAATGTTATCTGCTTGCAAAAACTGGTGGTTAACCGGTTCAACTGTTGACAAATGTACTGTTTGTAAGTCACTTTGGATAAAAGCGTCTGCCAAATGCTGTAAATGTAAATGTAAAAAAATTTGAAACTAAGTCCTTGCTACCCTCAGTTATTGTGTGTGTGTGTGTGTGTGTGTGTGTGGTAAGTGCACTCTATTTTCTGACCCAGAGTGCGGCCTTGACTGGTTCTGAACGAGGGCTTTATAGCAGGCAGCCGCTCTCCCATCTTCCTGGTACTGCGTACCGCCACTGGATCTTTTAGTGGTATGCAGTATCGGACCGTACCGGCTTACTTTCACCCCTGGTTAAAACCAGGCGCCAGAAGCAAAACACAAGAGAGAACACAGACGCTGAAAGTGTTACACCCTGAGAGCAGTAGAGATCTCTCAAGCAACAACTGAAAGACAGGAGGAGGCTTTGTATAGGCAACACCTGCCACAGAGGAGAAGTGCCCTTGTTTTCACCTGAGCCCCTGCCCCCCCCCCAAAACGTCTGTTTCACGTCCCTGGGTAGGACGTTTTTTTTCTACTGGGGGGTTTTCCAGGCTGATGTAGCAGGCTGACAACATGTGTCAGCCTGCAAAGTCAGGATGGTCTCACAGGATCAGAGGAGATTTCACACTGAAGTCATCCACACACTGTGGATGACTTATACGCTTCTACATCTGAAGCTGCTTTGTGTGCATATCGCACCGTGGACGTACCTGTGTATTTTGGTCTGTGGGGGGTTTTGTGTTTTTGAACATGTACGCAGATGATTGTGTATGTAAACAATATGTGGTCTGGCAGACACTGGTTTGTGTGTGTGTGTGTGTGTGTGTGAGTGTGTTTGTGTGTGTGTGTGTCACTCAGTCAGCCCACATGGGTAACAGGGGAGGTTGGGTTCCATCTGGCTTCAGTCAATCCGTGAAATGAATCAAAATTCAAATTGCTACGCGAGACAAAAATTGCCTGCATTTTGCCTCCAGGGAAGGTGATTCCTGGGTGAAAATTCCAATCACGACCCTTCCCACTGAAATTTTCATGGAATGGGAATGGGGGAAAACATGTGGGGGGAAACATGTCATCAATATTCATCACACACACACACACACAGGGAACAGTAGATGAAAACACCTGGGGGGGGGGGGGGGGGTTTATTCCCACTAAGGCGAGGAAACGAATACCTGAAATTGAGGTACTTGTGGTCCTGTGAGATCCAGCTGGAACAGAACTGTCTGTCTGGATGCATAATACATAGACCAACACACGTAGCCGCAGAGCTGTCCAAATGTTATTTTCAAGGTAGCTTTCGGCAGATACACACTTTCCAGTAGTAACTCAGTGATGATTTACCATCCCAGTGTACAGCCAAGTCAAGTATATCTGTACGCCGTACTTAAAGCGCACTGTCCCTTTAAGAAGAAGAAGGGGGCGACGGTCTGGCCGCGTGTCACGTCGTAACGTCCCCTCAAATGTCTCCTTTAAGGTCGGAGTGCCACACATTAGGAGTCAAGGAGGTAGGAGACAAGGCAGCTCTACTGTCTGGAATTAGAGCTCGTTCGCTGTGGAACCGATTGAGCGTGCTACCTCTTAAACTCACTGCTTCTTTAATCTTCTCTTTCTCACAATAAACGGAAATAAAACATTTATATATCATGTAGCTGACCACGTCAAGAGTCAAGACGGGACGACCTGAGTTAGCTGATTAGCTAGTACCACACACACACACACACACACACACACACACACACACACATTAACAGCCTCCCGTCACAGCAGGGGTCTGTGTAGCGATGCGGTGTTGTCGTGTACCCTGCCAGCCCCCCCACCCCACCCAGCTGTGACAACATATGGGGCCGCCTGTGATCACACACAACCGCAGCCTGCCAACGGGATGAAATTATTGCTCCATTAATTTCCTCTGTGCTGTCGGTTAGCTCCATGTGAAGCGCTCGCTTGTTTTGGCGTCGTGGCGCAGAATGATGACACGTTATTGGTGTTGAGTGAGATCCAGGAGTGTGTGTGTGTGTTTGTGTGTGTGTGTGTGTGTGTGTGTGAGAGAGAGAAAGAGCTGATTAAAAGTGGTGCAACAGCAAGATGTGATGTACACTTCAGAGGCAGGTGTGTTCACCATAAGATAATCCCTTCCCCTTCAAAGCAATTACATTACAAACAGTGACACAGGACAAATAGTGGCCTGCCTCTACGTTGGAACGCATTCCCTTTATGACGAGATTAAAACTAACCCCTTCCTCACTGCTCAACCAGTGTGAAGTCACCGATAGAGGCACACGCTTCGATTGTGTTATAGCCCCCTCAGAACCCCAGGATTCCTGCAGAAGCCTACTCTACATGTCTTGAGGGCCCCTTTCAGATTTGTTGGAGCCATTTTATTGGCAACCAGCGTGTGACGCTGGTGGTGGAAAAGGTTTATTTACCTGTGGCCTAATTAATTCAGCTGTGTTGCGCACATGCAAGGACACAGTTTTTTTTACCGTGGTTAAGTGTATAGAAAGATTAAAATAACTGTTATTTTCTTTACTTAAAATAAACGGATTGTCATATCCAACGGTAAATGGGAACTCGTGGACAACAAGTTATTCGTGGGAATTTGCTAACTACAAAATACATGCATCTACACCGATGCCACGCGTTAATTACCGACCAAACAAAGAAGCAAATGTAAGCCCACAAGATTAAAAGCCCAAATGAGGGCGGAGGACCCTAAATGCCATTCATGTGTATTGGTGCCGCTGCAGCAGGCACTGTGCGGACAGACTTGGAGCCGCGGCGCAACGTACCCTGAGAGTTTCAAACCCAAACAACAACGTTTTATTTGTAAACCCGCGGTTACAAACCACAAGTGTAATTTCTGGATACAAATCACGGATTGTCACTTTAAATAATAAAAAATCCACCAAATTATCGCGCCACCTGTGGTAGCTGTAATCTGCAGCTGTAAGTATTAATTAGTAAAATTAGGAATTGATCTCTCTAAAGCCCGTTGAGCAGCCCCTTTCCCCTCCGGGTGATTTGGAGGGGAAAGCGGCTTGTCCAGCTGCCCGCAGCGCTGTCGGGTCGGGAGCTCCGTCCCGGCGCTCCGATTTGCCAGGAGTGTTTTCCGTGGGCAGAAGGCGCCTCGCACGGCACGCAACGAAAAACTTCTCTACCGGGCCTCTCACGTCCGTTGACAGCGTGGTTGCGCTTCCAGAGAGAGAGAGAGCCGACTCGGCCGAGGATATAGCTGGAATACCGCGTTGATGGCAAAGTTCCTCGTTGAATTGCTGGGGTGCGCTCTTCCAAACAAGGGCACTCCGCCTTTGTTCGAGGTAAAGTCACCACACACTAGTGAATGAAATACACGCGACATGACAGCTCAATTCCATGCGAGTCGGCGTAGTGAAAATAGTCTGGTCTTGGGAAAGAGAGCGTTATATGCTCCATCTTTACTTAATGAAATATCTGTGGCAACACGGCAATCTGTGCCGTATTCATTAATGCGATTGACAGTTGCTGTTCGGTTTAACTGTTTATTGAGATGCTACCGTTTCAGTTGGTTCGTCTACGAATTCTTTTAGCCTGAACAAACGCACGTTACAGCAATGTTACGGTAATATTGCTACTTGAATGAATGATACCTATGTTGTTGAACAAACTTAACACCATTAGTCTACTGTATATCGCCGTGTGTTCGCTTAGTGTAGGCTACTGCGGTAAGCTTGTGTCGTGTGTTTTTTGCCGTGTGTGCGCCAGTCAGAGGCTGTGTGCGTATCTGGGTCACTGTGCCACGCTCCACCGTGGAGTTCACACGTGCACGTTGCCCACACGCACGCGAAATCCTATACCTGTGCCAGAGAACCGTGGTGACTTATTCTCAAGCCCCGCAGGGAGTGACACACACACACACACACACTGTACCTACACAGCAGTGCGCACAGCGGGGGAAATGGAAATCTAGCAGAAGCTTTTGAGACAGTGCGTGCAAGAGGTGGAGAGAGAGGGAGAGAGAGGGAGGCAAACGCAGGTAAATTGAGTGTCTGGCCGCTAGATTGGTTTATTCTGATAGTCATTTGACTAGCCATCCACCTGGCAGGTAAAATGGCTCACTGCTACCGCCTGACTATGCCTGTGCTGTTTTTGACCTATCTGTACAATTGTGTCATTTAAGAAGGCCCTGTTATGCAACCTGACTTAAAGTTTCTACGATAACCTTTTAATGTGTGTATTTTCCAGTGCCTATTTTGACCGTATGACTACAATATGTATAATAATATTCATCATGTTCATTGTGTGTGAAAATGTAACTGTCTGGTGATTGTGAAATATGACAGTGGAAAACCCATCAAGAACATAAGAGCACCTCATGGAGGGGTTCAGGACCGTGGACACAGACATTGAAGCACTGTAGGCCACAGAAAACCATTTTATTCGTAATCATGTACACATTTCCAACAGGAATTTGAAGGCAGTTCCTTAGATAATACAATCACTAGATCAAACATGGTTACTGTGTTGTTCCTTCTTTCGCAATGTTTTCCTTTATCACGCACAGTGCGCACACACACACACACACACACACACTCTCTTCCCATAATCCACAGTCTATCAGGCCTGGTCTTAATCTGCTTCAGTGTTAGAGGGGACATCATAATCTGCTAGTAATGTCTGGAAATATGACAGGCTGACCTCATGTGGACCCATCTTTAGATTTAGGACTTTCTGTATATAGGACCTCTTATTTTTATATATATATATATATAAAAATAAGAGGTCCTAAATATATATATATGACACCTATCGACTGCAACCTTGTCTTCTGTTTGCCAGCACTTTAAAACATTTATAGTGTTTTTTGTACAATATACATACTTCATCTGCTTCCACAGTTTTATTGAGATCTCACACCATAATCTCAGAGATAAAACACAAACCACGTGCACTGATGAAGTGATAAATGTATAAAATACAAGAAATTCTTGTTACTATATATATATATATATATATATATTTTTTTTTTTTTTTTTAAAGAAAACCCAACAAACTAAAACCATTTAAATCGAAACGAGAAGTAATTCAGGTGTAATATATATTTTTAATGATCTTGATTGCATTTTGAATGTTAAACATTTCATTAGTCTTATCCAGAAAAATCAAGTGAAGTCCATCTGTGGCAGATGACAGAATGACTGCATTGGTTTAGAGTAGAAACTGCAAAAGAACGAACCATTAATCTATTTAGAAAACAATTGGAATCCATTCTAAATGATTATCTTAATCTGATTTATTGACAGGAGTGATGATCAAGGGGGCAGAGTTTTCCCCACAGTTATGAGGCCAAGGATTAAAGAATGGGTACAGAGGCTCAGTGAAGGAGCAGCCACTGAAAGAGTAGATATGAACCCTGTTCTTCACATCCACAAACACTCCCACCTTCTGAAGCTTCCCTGTGACACACGGAATGTCACCAGAGTCAGTACTAGCATAACACTCATTTCCTTTCTCCAGATGAACAGTCCATAATCCGTTGTTAGGGATCAGTGCGAAACTCCCATTCCTTGTAATTGACTCTTTGGCCACTCCTAAACGCCAGCCAGTCTTTCCTTTAACCTCAACCTCATAATAAAATCTCCCTGAGGAGAAGCACTGCTTTCCCAAGACACCTAATATGTGGGAAAATCTCTCTGGGTTGTGTGCGGAATTTATTATTATATCATATACTAGTATATTATCATATACTTGTTTTCCATCAACAGACAAGACCAGCTGAGGATGTGCTGTTCTTGCATCCAGAGTCACATCCACAGTGTCCTGCTGGACCTTCTTCAGTTCAGCCTTTGCACACAGCTTCTTCGTCTCCATATTCAGTGTCTTCTCCAGCTGATCCAGAGCTCCCCTCACAGTTCCTACATAAGATGGCCTATGGAAATTGACCTTTGACCAGTCCCTGGGATGAGGAGTGTTCAGAGACGGAAGACTCTGGAGAAGATGGAGGGGGTCTTCAATGTGTGAGAGCCTCTCCAGCTCCGAGCTCCTCTTGGTTAGCTCAGTGATTTCCTGCTCCAACTCCTTGATGAAACTTTCAGCTTGCATCTCTGTTGATCTGTGATCTGTGATCAACGGTGGCGATGAGCTCAGCCTGGCCCTTCTCAATGTAGTGTTTGACAGCAGTGAAGACCTCCACACCATGTGCTATCTCTCTGTCCGCATCGTCATTACTGAGTTTCACTGAGCGTTGAATCTGCTGGACCTTTAGTCGTCTCTCCCGGATCATCTGCTGAACTTCAGCGTCTTTCTGTCCCAGCTGAGCCTTCTTCCCTTCATATCCCTCCTTCAGAGGAACAACAGGATGGAGCTTGTGGTCTGACTCACTGCAGAACTGACAAACACACACCTCTTCCACCTTGCAGAACAACTCCAGAGGCCTGTCATGCTTCTTGCACATCCTGTCTTCTAGATTGTCCACAGGGTCGACCAGCTTATGTCTTTTCAGGCCTGCGACTCTCTGGTGTGGTTCCAGGTGAGTTTCACAGTAGGAGGCTACACACGTCAGGCAGGACTTGACAGCCTTGGTCTTGGTTCCAGTGCAGATGTCACACAGAACCCCTCCTGATGGTTGGCCTGGACGACTGCTGTCTTTCACGGCAACTGACTTCCTGAACTGATCAGCCATCTCAGATATGAAGGTGTTAACCGGCAGCTCTGGTGTAGAGTAGAAGACCTTGTTACAAAGAGGACACTTGCATATGTCACTACCATCCCAGTGCTTTGTGATGCAGGTTTTGCAGTAGTTGTGTCCACATGGTATGGTGACTGGATGGTTGAACACATCCAGACAGATTGAACACAGAAACTGCTCTTCAGACACGAAACTTCTGGCAGACGCCATTCTAGACAATAACACAGACACTTGTTTCAGCAAAACACAGATACCAAAAAGAAATTAAAGATTTTTTTTAAGGAAAAATATTTTGAATATTCATGTTCAAGATTTATTGCACTTCATATTGGCAAAAATAATTTGGTTGTGCTATTTTCCTTCACTAAAACCTTTAAGAGAAAAAAGGCCAAAAGGAAAAAGAAATGTAACCTCTGCTCCAATATTTCATGTACTCTGTTTCTGCATAGTAAATATGATCTGTACACTTACCTATGCACTTGTAATAGAGTTCAAAATAACTGTATTAGAGAAGTAGGGAAAGAGGGATCGGTCTCGACTGCTTTTCAGTAAGTTTCACTTTGACTTCCTTAAAGTGATGTTGACTGGACACTGTTGCTCCTCCTATGGAGCAGTTAAAGGGACAGTTCTAAATATTTGATGTTGCTGTGAACATGTATGATGTCTGCAGCTGAATCACACCAAGCATGATCTCTTATTGTTAACTTAACTTTCCTACCAGATTAAAACATAAAACTGCAGATTTCTTTGTAGATTAATACTTCTTTTGCTTTGATCAGGGTTGTCTGTTTTTTCTGGTCCAAATGTTTGCATGAATTATTCTGAGCTTTTTCTTTAAACAGTGGTGCTAATACCAACTGTATTTTCTTTTCCTTGACCAGTAGTATTTTTCCTAATAATTGTTTCTACTGACATTGCTTGGGGGGGGGGGGGGGGGGGGGGGGGGGGGGGGGGGGGGGGGGGGGGGGGGGGGGGGGGGGGGGGGGTGGGTGTGGGG
>JAOEHI010000010.1:76696-89161 GCA_025447815.1 Percopsis transmontana
GCGCAGATCCGAGCGCAGAAATCATCTTACGGCAGGGTTCACATGTGATTCACGAAAACTTTGTATTTCCAATATTTGTCTAGACCCTAAACTGGCTCCATGTCCTGTCTCCTTGGGCCTCCTGAGCTGCAGGGGGGAGAAAAGACAACGGGATTTGACTGCTCCAGCTGCGTCAGCACCAGCCCATCTCTGGAGAATAATAAAACGGCGGGATAATTCACCACTGACGAACACCTAATGAGGGAGGACAGAGGATTAAGAGAGAGAGAGAGAAAGAGAGAGTGTACAAGACATTGCCATTCAGGTAAGTGTGTATTGCTACCGTACAGCTACAGCAGACAAGAAGTTTGTTAGCCATTTGGAATTAGCTGGATTTCTGTATTAACTACTCTGTGGTCTGATATTCAGCTAACTCACAATAAAAGACAAACACACTGCTAAAACTAATAACACATTGTTGACACATTTACAGTACAGCCTGGAAGAAGTATGTGAACCTTGTATTTATTTAAAGTAGAGCCTGAAATAAGTATAGAAATAAATACTTTCTTAAAAGCTAGAATCAATCACTTTCCTATACTCCAATGACATCATGTCAAATGTGGGCATGTACAGCCATTTGAGGCTTTAATGTGATTAAGGGCTATAAAATAAACTTGTCTATACATGACTTGACGAATTTAACAGATGGACACCCTCCAGCCTCCAGCACTTATTTTGTATTTTATCAGCTAGTAAAACACAAAATGTGACTTTTTATTGATACACAGGGCTCTAGTTTCCGGACGGCGCAAGGCCAATGGTAGCGCTAACGCAGACGTAATGACAATTTTGTTGGGCACAAGTTTTTTTTTGTCTAGCCTGGGCGCGTTTGCTAATTTCCTGGCTCGCCATGACATCGCTTGTGAAATGGGCAAAATAAGGTGGCGCAGTGCTAGTTTGGTGTCAAATTAAACCAAATATTGCGCAACCGTCTTAGCGCCGACGAAGGGTTTTGTGTGGTAGTTACGGGCTTTAGGCGAAGGTGCATTAAGCACATACCTATCCAAAATCACACACGTCACTTTTGTGTATGTTATGTTGGCCTATTTTGGGAATAATTTACCTAATGACTACTGTCCTTAACCTTTTTATCACAAAACAAAATATATGCACGCGTATTATTGAGGTTTATTAGAGGTGCCATATTTGCGCACTTGGCGCCTGTGCACCTCCCGAACAAGAACATCAGTTTTGACAGTTTCCTCCCGGGAGAAGCTTTTCTGCAGGTCTGGACTTTCGCCGTTGACTAGGAAATTGGCAGCTCGCCGAGACAGGGAGTGCGCTGCTGTTAAAGGGAATGAGAGGAGCTGATTTTATTGGCCATAATTGAAGACAGCTCCCACCACTCCTACTGATAATTGATTCATTCTAATCCAACCCTTTTACAACTGCAACGCCATGCACCTGTTTACTGCCACGACCATTGCCACACCTTAGATCGACTTGCACCGTGGACTTGCGCTGTGCACCTCCGCTAGCGCCTTGACCGGGAAACTAGGGCCCACAATCATCATTTTATTTTGAACTTTCTACACACACACACACACACATTCCATATAAGCAGAAGACAGAGTTGGGAAGATACACAGAGAACAGAATGATGCTTGCTCAATGAAATGAAATACTTGACAGTGATTAATTCCCCAAACACTCCCATCCAAACAAAAACTTGTGCACAGACACACACACTCATTTTGCAGTCCTACACGGTGTTCTTACTCACATACACAGATGCAGCTGAGCTTCATAGATCTAGATCTAGCTTCAAATTTTATGACAGACAGACCCAAACTAATGATCCCAGTGCCCCCAGCAGAAAGTGCTTATGTCTACAGTAGCTTGGGGAAACACTCACTTTGGAATAGATGTTATTTAGCCAGAAACTATTTTACCTTCAAGCGCAAAGAGTGAAAGGTTCTGATCTCGCTGGCTTGGCTACAATTATCGTGTAATCCCCAAAAGGTAGTTATTGAGGCAAATTCATGTCTTGTTCGAATTGTTTGTTTGTTTGTTTGCTAAGAAGTAAGCAGTAGAAAACACAATATCATAATAACACATAATAACAATAGCCTATTACTACTACTACTAAATATGAATATAATAATAATAAATATAATAATAAATGGACAATAAGATGGAACATTTCAAACCATTCCTTTCAGCAAAAGAAACTAGCAGCAGAACAGTCTCTGCGTGAATAAAGTCCCCATGGCTCTTGATGAGGCCGAGGCAGGGTGGAGGTTACTGTGAGATTTGCAGAAAAGCTGTGCGGGAGAAAGTTGTGATGACTTGGGGATTTACGGCGTAGCCAGAAAGCCCTGACTAAACCACACAAGGGTACGCGGGGGTAAAGGTCTGGAAGACACCCTCCTGGAAAATGTGCGATTCGTATAAAAAAAATGTTGCAGACATTGCAGGACTCTCCAGTGACTTCCCTCGTCCCTTCTCCCTCCCATCTCACCCATTCTAACCTCTGCATTTCAACCTTCTAGATTTTTCTTCTGAAGAAAACTCGTAATACGTGACCCGGTAAGAGATTAACGCCGAGTGTGGAACAAGTCACATTGGAAAGACAAAGACAACTGAGCACAGATGAAGGCCAAGAGATAGAGTTTCTAGAGTGGTAGAGTCTGTCATGCATTGTGGAGAGTGTCAAGCGGGGACGGCGGTGACAGATCGGATAGGAAACACGGCTGCCTGCGGGGATGTTCTGTGCCATGGTGGAGATCTTCTGAGGCCACCAGCGCCGACCCGAAATAAACAGGCATTTACATGGATGCGTGTCCTTGGGTGACACACACAAACACACACACGCCTGTGTGGTACCACACATGTATACATTACACATACACACACTTAAACTATTCAGCACAGAGCTTCATATCTTTTTTAATTATATACAAAAATAAAACATAACATTGTCACTTAATTACAATAAGGAAAAGATAAAACTATAATACATACACAGTATATACATAAAATAAAGACAAATATCACATCTTCAAATTGTACCTAAATATTTTAGCCTACATGTTTTAATTGGCTATTTTTTCATTTTACACAAAGAACTACCTGTTTAAACTCTGGACAGTGCAACCTTTAACATATGGTGCTGAAAGAACAGGGTAACAATGATAATTATAAGACACTGAAATGTGAAATGGAATTAGATGTGATCGATTGGAATGTAATTGTCTTTTAATATCAGAACTTAGTATTGTAGCCAAACTTGTTAACTCTCTTGCAATTGGCTGACCGGGTCATTTGTATTTGGAAATCCTTCTCATTGACCTCCATTCATTTACACTGTTTTGGAGGCAGCCATCTGGTGGACATTAGTAGTACTGCATGTTCAGCACTTGGCTGAAGATTGGCGTCAACACACACACTTGGTTTGACACTAAAGCAGTGGCAGTAGTAGTACTAATCAGTTCAAATGAACACATAACACAGGTGTGTACAACGTAGGTTTCTAGCAAGGCTACTTCCTCTAGATAGGTTGACAGGCTTAGCTTCGTGTTGCCTCTCCTGGTACTTTTTCCTCATGAAAATGTTCCTAATGCTTTCCATTGCAGTTACCTGAGAGGAATGTGTATGTGCATGTGTGTATGTGTGTATGTTAGAATGAACACATGGTGTGTCCGCATGCAGCCCCAGTTTCTTGCTCATGCAGAACAGAGGGCTATGGTATTACAGCCTGGCCTCATTCATAGTCCCACACACCCTGTGAGAGGGTTGAGGTTACAGTGGCCCATTTACATGGTAGATTGCGTCGCAGCTATTGGCAAGGGATACTGGTGAGGACAGACTTAACACACACTGAGACAGTGACATGGAAAGAGAGACAGACTCGAAGACAAATGTCTTTCAGGAACACTGCTGGGTGAAATCTCGCTATTTTCCTCTTAAAATGGTTCACACACTGACGTTCAGGATGAAATATAGCTTTTGGGCACCTTATTCAATGAACTAAATCTACCGTTTTCTTTTTTCAAATAATTCCATCGGCTTCCGTTGAATCTTGCATCATGTACGATGCTGGTTAATGCCTTTTTTGACTAACAGAGATAGATTTTGAGGTATGTTGTGAAAACACATTGCCAGGAAATGCTTAGACCAATGTGGACACTGAGTTGGAGTGGAACCCATTGAAGGGTTAAACTGAATGAATATTACACCGAATAAAAGGAATATTTATTCTTCAAGGTCAGTGTGGTAAGCGCTTATTTTGAGCTAAGGAAGCTGTACAGTCAATGGTGTTACTAAGTTCAGTATCACAAAAACACAGTATTGTTTTGTGTTTTTTAATGTCTTATTACTATTTTCCTCTTACCCTATGGCACATTGAGATGGATTACATTTATAAAACATATTTCCAGACAGAATAATGAGCAAAATAGAGATGTATTATGAAATATATACCCCATGTTTAATTTTCCCAAACAGGCTGGTGGATGTATTTGAACTAAAAGTCTCTGCATGACTCCCATCCGTCAGTCACACCATGGGGTGAAATCTTCCATTTCATAATCTGCTTAATAGCCATCAACAGATTGCTGCTGTCATAGTGTGTGTGGTTGCGGGTATTAATGGGAAATGATGCAAATCCCTGCATCTACCTTGAACATCTGCACCATCATTAAGAGACTAACGATAAACGCAAATATGGAAACTACTGAGAGGAAACAACCATGCTGTTGTGTAGTTTATAATGTCAAGTGTATTTCACTGACACTACAGTTCATATGGAAAAACCACAATCAAGCTATTAAAATACTCCTAAATGGGTACAAAATGTATCAGTGAACAGCTGCTAGGTGCAAAGGGATATATAAACGCTTTAAAAAGTAGAGGGTTCATTAACAGCCAAAATATTTCTAAAGGGTTGTTGAAATAAAATGTATGAAAGGAGTGCAAATGCTTTCAGGGCTAATAATGGTAGCTTTTATGGTATTCACAACCTTCAAGAAATCTGAAGGTCTTCTATACTTGCAGTCTAACGAAAACCAAAGTTAATCACAATTCACAGTAGAAATGTGACATTTTAGAAATGACAATGCATTATTGATCATCAATAGCAGTTGTTTTTAATGGTATGTATAATTTATGTCCTTCCATACATATTTTACAAAAAATACTATAATTGGACCTTCAATTCAATTTAGACATTTGTTAAAAATTTGAAAATAAACTCAGATTTGTGGAGGGTGGCAACACTAAATCACACCTTTCACAAGAACTTCTTCAGATCAAGGAATGCTTGAGATAAAAAACAATTTACTAGATCTATCTTGACGGTTTGTAATGGTGTAAAGCACTAAACAAATGGTTACATGGCATATATTTGGGGAGCTCAGAATCAAGATAGATTTATTTGTGGTTAACCAAATTCAAAATTAAAAGTGCATTAATAGTTTACTTCAGTCACCTAAGTTACACTTTCAGATGAGGGAAAACAACGGACGTTAGAGATTATATAGCCCGTAGACCTACCCCCAAAACACACACAGCGTTACCTGAAATCTGACATTAGCTACTCTGGTAATTTGTTAGAAAATAAAAATTATGCACTTTGTATTTAAGATAACTACCGTTAATGTTAAGAAACTAATAGGATTTTGAATAGTTTGAATATGTTTTAGGGAGAGTGGTGACATTTTGCTAAATGTCAAGTGTAGCCAAATTGTAAATGTTTTTTTTACAGGGTTACCAAACTTCCTAATTTACAAATGTAACTAACAATGATGTAGGAAAACCTATAATTTACTGTGGATTAACATGCAAGTGAAGCAAATATTCCCTGCAATGGAGCAGTTTGCTCCTGATCCGTGCAGATACAAACACTGTCTTGCAGCGCCCTCTGTTGTAATGAGTGTGTATTGCAAATTAAACCAATATGGCATTTTCCTTTCAAAGATTTACTGAAGAGGGATTTTATTCACTACACTTTGTGATCCTACACAGAATTTCTCATGAATTATGCATCTCCCCAGTGAAAGAGAAAACAGCCAATATGATTTGAAATGTAGTGATTTATTTTCATGCTACTGCTGTACTCGTCAAGATAAATTGATATAACCCCTGAAAACAATGCAAATAAGTCAAAGAGAAAATACATTTGCACTTGTTAAGGAAAAAAAAAAAAAAAAGGAACTCAAGGTAAAAGAAATGCAGCATTTCAAAGTGATTGATCTGAGATTATAATCTAAGCACTTATTTATAGACAGGAGTCATTCATAAATGGTTATGTTGACTGAGGGATTAATTGAAATCTGGATACATTCATAGTGTTTTTCCATCACGGTTATCAGAACACAAATATAAATACCATCATCAGTAGTGTATGCACAACAAAATCATAACAAGTAGCACAGATTAGAGATGATTTTACAATGTTTAGAGTGCTGTGCATTGCATGCAAACGTCAGGGCCACAGAGCCATTTCTTTCAAAATAACCCTACAAGTAATAAGAGTTTATACAGTAAATTCCATAGGCCTTTCCACCTATGTTTCATTTGCATATCTAGAAATGTAGATGAGGAAAGGCATTGACATTCACCAATTAAAGTTGGTTGTTTACAGACTAACCAGGCCTTTAAGGTATAATGTAAGACATATGCCGGATGTGGTTCAGTCTTCAAAACAGTTTTGTGAAAGGAGACGTTGGGGCAAATATTTGTCATTAAGAGGTACAAACAAATCCACCGCAAATGGGCCACCTTTTGAAAACTCCTAAAACACAAACTGAGCACTCGACAGCTGCACACTCACCCACACAGCACAACATTCTATAGCAACATTAGCGTCATGCTTTGGTTTTATGAACTTTGACACAGGCACTAAGACACCAACTACCAATACAGTCAATATAAAAACTCTGTTTAGTAGGAAAAGCACACTACCTTTAAAGAACCATATCTTAAGTACCAATATTCTACAAGTCACACCATTGCATTAAACTGTGTTCCCACTAGTGTCGTTTGACCACTTCTCTGTACACATTCTCAGAAGAACCAATCATAACAGTGTCAGTTGGCCTGCCCAAACAGGTGCAACAAAACTGACAGACTGGCACATGTCAATCAAGTGTACACTTGACTGACATGGGCCTGTGTGTACGCGCCCACACAGTCCTGAGAGGAGGTCTGCTCAGCCACATTAAGTCAAACCATGTGGGTGGATAAGGGCTTTAAGTGTGCATAAATACAGCAGCAGCAGCAGAATAGTCCGATGATTACTATGTATGCAAACACCAGCGAAAACCAGTCACTATACATTTTGTCACGGGACAGACGTTGGATAATTTTAAACCCTTCCCCTTCGAGGCCGTGGGCATGTAAATGCCAAAGGCATTCAATCGTGTGTCATGTGTCCAACCTGCAATCATATACCACTGCGGTTTTCTAAATCAAACCAGAGGGGCTTATCAGAAAGTGCTTGTCGGAGTTGTCAGCAGGCCTCCTAATAGTGGTAGACCCTGCGGACAACGCCTCCGATATTCCGTCTGGGTCACGGTGGAAGGAAAAGAGACAAGGCAATCGAGACAAGTTGAGGGCAGGGACTGGAGAGAACAGATGATAGATGGAGGGAGAAAATGATCAAATGAAACAGAACAGAGACACGGGCGGGAAGACGGAGCGAAGACGGACAGCGATGGAGGCGAGGAGCCAACGGAGCGGCCGCAACCTGGCCCGTCTCCTATCCCTCCTTTCCATCCAGCCTTCCACCCCTTCCCCTCACTACACCCTCCACCCCGTGCGGGACTCGCATGTGGAGAGACGAGATAGGGCCCAGCCACCAACAGCCAGTGAATTATGCCCTCCTGGAGTGTGGCTTGTCTGAAGCGCACACACAAACCAGCTCATTAAAGCAGACCAACCAAGCAGAGCCCTCAAAGTCTTCTCACATTCGCCTGCGAGACAGAGTAATCAAACTAAAAATAGAAAATGTCGGGGAGTTTTGATTAGATCGCACATATTGTGTTACGTGCAACAACATACATATGTGGGGGAGTTTTGAAGTTTTGATGAGATCGCACACATTGTGTACGTGCAACAACATACATAAAAGGCCCTTTGTGGGCTTTCTGACAACTAAGTATCTGTACAAATCAAGGTCGACCAGTCCCAGCAGGCAGGTGACACTAACCCCGACCAAGCAGTCTAGGTATTTTAACCATACCAGAATTCCTGCTGTTCGGTGAAATCCTCCAGTCACTTGAAAGCTTTAGGGATTAAGAAAAACAGTCTTCTTGGAATTTTTTTTGGAAACAATGCGAATGGTTTTAAATGAGTGTTTTCAGACTGTATAAAAACATTCGCAAAACTCGCAAAAAAAGAGTTACAGTGTTTCAATAGCAGGGGTCACATTTTTACCACTACATCAGTATTCAGTACAGTAGCATTTTTACGTAAAGTACTTTCTAGACCGACTTGTCCTGTCGGTGTGCTTCAAGCTTTAGAAGAAAAAAGGCAAATTAATTCCCCAACCGTGATTAAGCGAGACAGTCCAGTTGGGTGAAGACAACTTTAGGTCACGTAAGATAGATGCACAGTTCCCGAATTTGTAGGTAGAAGACGTAGAGGGTTTTGTCAACATCCCTCTGACATGGCTCTTTGGTACATTCCATCGCACAATGAGGACTGAACATGGCGGTACCACTGAGCTTTCACTTGGGATCATTTACATAGAAAGACAATGAGCAATGTTAAAAAATACCTGAGAGAAGGAAAGAAGAACGAGAGGCAGGGCCTAAAATGTGGGGAGTGCTAAAAAAAAAGGATGTAAAAAAAAAAAAGAACAGAAAGAACAGAGACTGTTCAAAAAGTAGGCAATTATCCTCACGTGCGCACGTTACATTAGCTTACATCAGCCGTACCTTGATTTTCCTTAAAAATGATCAGGGGCAGAAAAATTCAGCATTCCAGAAGGTTCTTTTGTTCCCCTTTAGAAGTTACATGAAACCCCTAAAGGGAACACACACTCATACAGACATAGAGGAAGACACACAAACACACACATAAACGTACACATTCAGTGGTGTTCTCTACGGACTTAATTCCTCACGACTAAAGCCAGCCCTAGTCTTTGCAGTGTCAGCTGCGAAAAGCCAGCTCGTTAGGAGCAGGCTGTCTCCGTGGCAACAGGCTGCGCCCGGGTGTCGTCTGTCTGTGATATAAAGACGGAGGGCCGATCTTTGTGCCCGGAGGGACTCATGAACAAACAGAGAGCCAGCCAGCACCCCACCCCCGAGTGAGTATGTGTGGGCTTTTGTGTTGCGTTGTTTTGTATTTCTTTTGGTTTGAAGAGTCTGTCAAGCAGCAAGGCGTTAGCGGGAGATTGAAAGCCAGTAAGTCCTAGGACTGCTGTGTTTTTGAAACCAAATACACGCCACCCTGATTTAGTCTTGGACCCTGCCTCCATCTGACCTGGTGACTGAAGCGCTGCCGCTTCTGTCCATCAGTAGAACTTGTCATCGATGCGGAAGTGCGGCCGGGTGACGTCGTCGGGGTTGAGGAAGACGGAGATGGACTTCCCAGGGTTCTCAGTGACCAGCTGCTGCAGCCGCTGTGCGAGCTTGTCCTCCGACGGCGAGATGATGCCGTTGGCCGGGGCTTGCCCAGGCGAGCTGTGCCCGCTGGTGCCGGACGCGGCCTCTTTCTTCAGCTGGCCGACCTGACGCGCCTGGTCTAGCGCCGCCCGGAGGTGCTCGCTGGGATCCGTGCGCACGTGGGCCAGTTTCCGGGCGACCAGCAGCGCCTGGCTGTCCGTCAGGTGCTCCAGCATGTTGCACTGGGGCAGGAAGTAGTTGGGGCAGTTTTTACCCAGGATGCAGTGAGCCAGGTCGTCCAGGAGGCCCAGGAGGAGACGGGCGGGGGTGTCCGGGTCGGGGCAGGACAGGTAGGCGGTGGGCAAGCGGTCGCAGGCCCAGAAGAGCAGTGTGCGCAGGTGGTAGGGGCTGAGACCCGTCCGTGGGCGCGCCAGGATGCGGGAAAGCACCGACTTGGCAGCCTGGAAGGCCTGGGCCATGGGGAAGGGGATGCACTTCTTCAACTGAACCTGTCAGACACAAGTAAACAAACACGACAGCATGTCGTATACATGTATGCATGTATCGAGGAACGTCAAGGAACTATTGTCTGTGATAGAGGAATATGGAGGAAAGAGAAGGTAAAAGAAGAAATAAAAAAGAAGGAATAAAATGCTAGCAGGCAGGTTGCTTGGGGACGTTAGCTGGAGAACTGGGGGACAGAAGGTCCCTCTCATTTACCTCGCTGCGGGAGAACGCCAGCCTCCACTCCCGGTCCGGCCGGCCACCCAGTGGGGAGCAGCATGGCAGCAGGTAGAAGCCAGATATGGCCTCCTCCTCTGTGATCTTGCCGTCCCAGAAGTGGTTGGCTGTGAGCCAGCCCTGTGCCACAGCAGGCCACCCTCGGAAGGACACTACAGGCAGCAGGTCGTACAGCACCCGGCTGGAGCCGGCCTGAGGGACGGTGGCACAGTGTCGGCATGCATCACTTCTGTTGTCACAAGTCTTTACATAAATGTGTTACAATGCAGCACAGCGCCCCAAAAGAGGGTCAGAGTTGGCGTCGGCCTATGTTACCGGCCTTTGATATCTGAGCTAACTACTCGGAGTGTTGTTGAGGCTGACCTGCAGAATGATAGTGGTAAGAGGCCCGTTCCTCTCCAGCCTCTCCGGTACAGGGATGCCTCGCTGGTGACTGCGTCTTAGCTCCCCGACAGCCTCGCTCACCACCGCCCAGAACCAGTCAGTCACCAGCGCTGGGGAGAAGTAGCAGCCGTCCAGAGAGTGGGGGGAACACAGCGAGGGGATAGAGCCTTTACCTGGGGATGGAATATGGAAAAGGAGCGGGGATCAAAGCTACAGTGTGAGAAAACTATAATTTTTTTTTTAACATTCATTCGCTTCGATTGTTTCTCAAAAATCTACTTCTAATATTTGAAGCTGGTTTAAGCCTTTCAACAAGATTTTTATCTTGCAATTTATCTTGCTACAATGAAAGCCAATGGAGGTTAAGAAATAGATTTGGTTCATTGAATACACTGACCAAATGGAACATTCCATCCCAAAGATGAGACTAGGTAAGGAGGCAATTATCACTTTAACAATTTTTGACACACCAAAGACATTCCTTTTATATTTATACGTGTGTCACCATCTGATCCTGATTTGTGATTCCAGTGCTTGCACTGCATGTTCAGTATGTTCCTGCTACTGACTGCCTGTCCTAACAACCCATTTGTAGCACAAATAACCTTGGAGCTTGTGGGAGAACTCCATTATGACGACGCACAGAGGAAATAAGGGAAATACACATGCTTCAGTCGCTGGAAATTAAACAGATCCATATCAACAAAATGTCATTACTTTTTCCTTATCTAGGAAGTTTGATACTTGGCAATCTTGCACTGATTGTGGAGCAATACTCAAATGTTTCAGCGTTTACATTCAGGCAGGGCGTTTCTCATTCCATTTGTAAGAGAGAGAAGTTATAAAAATGGGTCTCCCTGCTGGTGCGCTATCGGGCTCAATTGCGTTGCGACGCCATGCATCAAATTACCTCTGGTAGACCCTAAACAAAACTCTACCTGGGCTTTGTCATCTCCTCATCCCTCGACTACCCCTTACACCCCTCTTCCCGTGTCTCTCGTCTATCCCTCCATCCCTCTTCTTATTTGTTCTGCCTCACCTCGACTTCCCACCGTAGGTATGCTTCAATCTACTTTGTCGTGTTCCGGAAGTCTCTTCACTGTAGCCCGTTTCCTCATATCAACGCCTTGCTCTGCTCTCTACCGCTCTTGGCTTGTTTTTCCCCCTCATCGCTTCCCTCTCCACTCGCCAACCCAGCTAACCTTCTCCCCCACCCTCTCCCGGGTTTACCCATCTCCTCGTCCTCCTCAGAGGGTGGCCCGCTCTCCTCCTGGCAGCAGGCTCTCCAGCGGCCCAGGGTGGAGGAGTCGCACAGCCTCAGGCTGAGCCACGAGTGGCAGGGCGGCGAGTGGCGCATGTCCAGCGTCACCGGCTGGTTGCGGTCGTGCAGCTTCAGGGCCGGCACCAGCAGGGTGAAGTCCAGGTCAAAGTCCACCCCCTTGGCGTAGTCGCCCAGGTCCTCGGGATTGAGGTCCAGGACGCCTTCCCTGGCGCCGCCCGACAGCAGGAGATACTCATTGGCCACCGGGAGGCGCTGGTCTACCTTCTGAACCAAGCCTGGAGAGGGCAAAGAAATTAATCTTGACCAGGGCATTGGCATGTCTGAAAAGACCCCAGTAAGCCTGCCGTTGCTGGGAGTGACACGTTTTGAACAGAGTGTACAGTATGCGCACACACACACACACACACACACACACACACACACAACCCCCCGAGAAAAAGGAAACAGAAAATAAAAGGCTGAAAT
>JAOEHI010000010.1:89261-102482 GCA_025447815.1 Percopsis transmontana
TCTCTGTGTCTCTCTCTCTCTCTCTCTCTCTCTCTCTCTCTCTCTCTCTCTCTCTCTCTCTCTCTCTCTCTCTCTCTGTGTCATTGTCTCGAGCGTGTTTCTGGCTCTTAAACCTGGCTCCATCAGGAGGGAAAAGTGTAACATTTTAAACTCCAGTTCCTAAAGTGATAAACATGTCATTCTCTTGTTAGTGCAGCTGCTCCGGCCTCCTCCTCCCCCATCTCATCCCCACTTCATGACACACTTATTTAAACCCTCAGCCCCAACTCTGATAATAAGAGATGGGCAGCTTTTGTTTCACTCTTTGTGAACTCTCTCTTTCTCTCTCTTGTTCTTTTCATTTCCCTCTCTCCGTGCACACTTCTGTCCATCTGCTTTCGCAGGGTTCCGTCTTCAACACGTTTGTGCTCATTTTTTCAAACACGTGCACCAACTCTCACACACATACACACACTCACACGCAGCAGGGATGTAGATTTGTGTTGAATATTCAAGGCTCCAAGTCTGGGCACATTCCCAATAAACCCCTTTGTGTGTGTGTGTGTGTGTGTGTGTGTGTTTATTTCCGTAGGTGGCTGTTAAAATGTTTTTTTCTTTGTTTTTGCATGTGAATTTTAAAAAGGAAGGTGTTCACAATCTCAACAAACAACATTTAGCCCAATCTGTCACTGTTCGAACACAGACTCTTCTTCTTACTGTTGTCAGTAAGAAGAAGAGTCTTTTACCAGGTAGGAATTGTTAAAGGGACCCCCCTAGATCTGTGTCTATTGTTGTTGTTTTGGTTTGAAACTCAGAGAGCGCATTCCCCTCCCCTACCTGAGTGATGAATGGCTTGCATTACTCTCTACCTCTTCCTCTATATAGCTCATAGGCTTACCCTGTTCTCTACCCCTCCTCCCAAATACAATTACAATTACAACTCGGTCATTTAGCAGACGCTTTTATCCAAAGCGACTTACAATTACATGGTGCTATTACATGGAGCAGATAGGGGTTAGGCATCTTGCTCAAGGATGCTTACAGCTAGGCCAACTCTGGGGCTTGAACCCATGACCTTCTGGCTGGAAGTCCAACACGGCCACTAAACTATCCTGCCCCACAACCACCCACACTTTTGTGGACAGTTTCAAACATCAACGATGAGTTGAGGCAGATATTTGGGTGTATGGGGACGCCATAATGCAATCGAGGAGTGTACCTTTAATATAGCTATATAGCTATTTTTCTATACCAGCTATTTATATTGTTGGGGACCTTTGTCTCTTCTTGAATCATTAAATCATCAAGTTAGCAGGCTATCATGCCATTTTAAAGTTTGGGTTGTATTGGTTTTAAAATAATATTAAATAATATCTAATATTAAGAGCTATGTACAAAGTACAAAGCTCTTAATATCAAATACATTTTAATGTATTTTTATTTCATGAATAAAAACACCAAACATTAAAATTAATGTAATCCACATTGATTATAAGGATTACAAAGGATTTAAAAAAAAGTTAGAGCACAATAAATGCTTCTTTAAACAGGTTTGTATATGATGTTATAAATCCACATCCTTGCCGCACACACAAATACATATAGAACCCTCTGAGTTGCTGTCCTACTCTCCCATTCTATCTCTCCATCTTTAAATTCCCTCATGCTTTTCTCTCTCTTTCTCTGTCCACTCGGGTCTCTCTCACTGCCCTCATGGATCAATATCACTCAGGCTCTCTGCTGAAGGCCAGAGAGGGCCACCAGGGGTCCAAAAAGAGAGAGAGGGAGAGAGAGAGAGAGAGAGAGAGGAAAATAGGAAGACAGAGCAGGTGACCAGGAAGGATCCTTGAACATCTGTAAAAAAAGATTGAAAGAAGGAACGACAAATAAACAAAGAGAGATCATTTGAGATGGCTGTAGTGTTGAGACATATACACACACAGTGTAAAAATGGGCCAGTACTTTCTTGTATATTCATTCAGACATTGAGATCATTCATTGTCATTAGACTCATCAAAAACTCTACAATCTCAACTTTTTTGTATAGTTAAATGTTTATATATTTACTGTTATTTATTGAGATAATATAATTGAACCAGTCTTTCTATTTGCAGTTGTAATTTGTATAGTTTTTATTATCTGGTGTCAAGTTTATTCACGTTTATTTGTAAAATGCACAATACAGCAAGGAGCAGTCGTTGCTGGCAATGAACTGCTTGGACTAAATAAACACACAAGAGCACTATATATACACAGCATCTTAATCTCATTTACAAGCTCAAACTCTGAAGACACAATCCTAAAATAAACTTTAAATGGATGCCCAGTAAAACACATTAATGTTGACCAGCATTGTAGTGGTTTGCACCACAAAAATAAACGAATGCATGAAAATAAGATAAAACACTATTTCCTATCCCCTTATGAATGCTGTGCACTTGTATGCAACCAAGTCATTCAATGTGTTTAAATTACGAAAAAATCCATTTGTGTTTCGCTTAAATATTGTTTGCTACTGTTAGTTAGAACAATATTTATGCCATCAACAAACGCTTTAATTTGTTGGGTGTGGAAGATGTATCTTCTACTTATAAGTAACAGGGGTAAAAATCTGAATTTTGATCTAGTCATCTATCCATGCTCGCAAACATACTCATATACAGTATGTCATGCTTATGCATGTACGTACAATATGTCTTTCTTAGACATAATCACACCAGCGTCTTCTCGCAGCAATATCTCAGGTAAATGACACATACAGTCCATCACCTTTCCCATCCTCCTCTACACACACATACACACACACACACACACACTACTAACCAGCTCCATCTCAGCAAGCGTCCATCATTCATCGTTGAAGTTCGCTTACAAGCTGTCAGGCACACTTGCATTCAATCATAGATCAGGCGGGACTGCCTTGCATAGGCTAAATGAGCTACTCAGCACCACTGTACTCTACCTTTGTCCACACACACACAATCTGTCACGCTTCTGTGAACACACACACACACACACACACTTCTGCAGTCACAGACATGAGTAAATGACTACATACCCCTTCCAGAGGCAGCTGTAGTCTAAATGGTGCCCTAGGCCGCCCCTGGTGCACATCCCTTAGGCAAGTGCTGCTTTGTAAACAAAACTGGACAGAGACAAATATTTCTTTGCATAATAATAATGATACACAATTTGAAACAACCTTGTAACCACTAACTAACGACTGAGGTGCCCTTGAACAAGGCTTACCAAACATATCTACACAGTGGCCAACATCATCAGACCGTGTGGATAGGCGTGGAGCAGTGTGCGTTGCTAGCACGTAGAGTGCTGGCAGCATTATGTTAAATCAATCTCCTAACCTAAAACTAGGAGATAGCAAAGTGTCGATTTGGTACAACGCCCACAACTGACACGAGTATCGATCCGTCTTAACTCTTATGTTTGACCTGCTGCTGAGCCTTGTGTGCGTACGTGCGCGTGTGTGGCTGTGTAGGTGTGCTGTTCGCGCATTTGCGGACGTGCCCATGTGCGTAATTTGTCGCCCTCCTGAACGCATGCATATGTATGCCGGCTCGTGTGACTTTGTGTGCAACTCTTTTGAGCACATATTATTACATACAAATATTGAACACACACCCACTCAAGACCCTAATATGGGTCTAGATCCCACACACACAGACGTACACTTTTGCCTGTCACCTAAATAAAAGATGCTTTGCACTCTGGCCCTCAGTGTGTGTGTGTGTGTGAGTGCGTGTGCGTGAGTGTGTGGCCATCGGGAGAAATAGAGCTGAAGTAAAGTCTTACGTAACCAGTTTCAAAGCAAACTGCAGTGAGCTATCCCCTCTCCCCTCCCCTCCCCTCCTCTCCCCTCCCCACCCCTGCAATACAGACACAGCAGAATGCAAGGAGGAAGGGGGAAAAGATGGGCGAATGAGAGAGGGGCATAAAAGAAGGAGATTTTAGAGAGTGTGTAAACAACTCGAGGTCGAGAATATATTGTTCAAAGCTCTGCCTTTTTATGCATGGCACATATAGCACTGGCGCCGCCGGTTTCCGAGATCATCACAGCATGAATATATGGCAGTGTGATATGTTTTATTTTGTGTTATTTCAGGGGTGTTTAGAAATGATGTGAAACACCGTATTTTAATCCATTCTACAATGAGTCAGTGACTTGAAGTCTTAAGTCTTCTTAAGGTTGTTGTTTTTCAGGTTTTTTGTTTAATTAAAAAAGGACGTAACAATTTTTTACGTCTTTGTAAACACATGGAGAACGACACTGGACATAGGCAAATCAAGTCAACCAGTAATGAAAGTTCTGCATTATTAAAAGAAAATGTGTGTGGTTATTGAGTCTTATTTATTATTTCACATCCATTTTGTGCTTCAAAGTTATATGAGCTATGGATATGGATGTGCATGGCAATGTTGTTCTTATACAAGAACCCAAAAACTGCTGTTAATTGTGATAAAACTGTGCTAGAATCCTTCTAATTTAAATGCTATACCAAGCTACTGCATTTTCTCTCTAATTAGTCCTTTGGAGCCTCTTAACCTAAAAGTTGCGATTTGGTGAAGTCAACTCTGAAGAAATCAGCCGAAGAACTCATCATAAGCAAAAACAAAATCAAAAACATCTTTTCCAGTGTTGACTCACAGATGTGTCTGACCCGTTTTCAAACCCATGGCAATCGGGCTTGATTTTGAGACATTAATACAACATGTTTAAAATCCAGAATATTGTCTTGAATTCTTTATTTCCAACAAATGGTGGGATGGGAAAGAGCTGCTCATTTTTTGGGGCTGTTTCTTTAAATCGACTAGCTTTTGAACTACAAAAGAATCTGATTTTCACTTTTCACTCTCCACTCCAATAAGGCTAGCATATTCATTATTGGCACTTAAAAGAGTAATTGAACCTAGCTAAATTTACATTGCATTGAAAGGGATATACATTTTTGTTAAACCCTCAACACTGTTGCATCCTTACCTTGGCTTACATTGATGTTTAGGGTAAATTTGAAAATATGCTACTATAGAGATGGTGATGAGCTCAGTAAACATTGTTGCAAGTATGTTTTTGAGAAACAATGGAGTCAATGGAGAATGAATAAAGTAATTTTCGTGAGCTATGCATTATTTTTTGCCGATCGTTGTGAGGAATTATTTTTGAGGTAAGGAAGATAAGGTTTAACACATTTTCAATAATTCTTTAAACACAATACTTCCCGATCAAGGGTTTAACAAAGGTTCAATATCCCTTTTACACCATACTTTAAAATTTCTACCCTCAGACGTGATTGGTTCAGTGAGTAACTGTTTCCTGGCTGAACTCGAAGTGTAGTGGCTTGTTTTTTCATTGCCAGTTTTACATTTGACAAAACAGCACATTAATGCCTTCATAGGCCTGCTGAGTCTTTGCAGTTTGAAGGATTAGTTGGTGATTGGCAGGGGTGAGGGATTGCATTTTGTATAACATAACTCATTTAAATAGTTCATGGTATAAGTTCCAATATAATTGGTCTCTACAGTTAGTCTCTTTTCCACTCTTTCATTTAATGCAAAAACAGGTTGTGGGCAGATGGGGGGGATCAAATTCTGGTTCACCTTCTACCTGCACTCGTCTGCACAATTAGCGTCATGCTAACTTGTCATTTCAAATTGACACACCGCTGTTGTGCTATGTAATTATTTACTTGCCTGGGGAATAACTCTCCAGGTTTACCATTAAATACTGATATACACACAGACACACAGCACCTGTGCGCTATATTATAAAGAACATGTTTAATGTGCTTTTTAACATGACAGGGATGTCTTCTGTGTCGCCACTAATTCCTGTCCTCTTAATTATGTCATTTCTGTAACCTAAATATTTTTTAAATCAACTAATACATTTTTAAAATGAGAGCTGGGAATACCACATTACATTTCACAAATGTGTCAGTGTGGCTGCTTCATTGAATAAAAAAAATGTTCCAGGTATAATTTTAGGGGTTTGAGCACCAGGACCCATATCTGCCATTCTTCTTAGGTGGCCTCTTCTTTGCCTGTTTTTTTTTTCTTTCTTTCTTTTTGCTGGTGATATGGGAAAGGAAAGGGGTTGGTCCTGTTTTTCAAACCACAGTAGCTCATTCGTTATTGCTTTTTCTCTTTACCTCCGCCCCCAAAATCTTGAAATAGGGAACAGAAAGGGTTTAAAGGAGCGAGCGACTGTAAACAGCAACAGCCATTTTGTTGTGCAGGGGGCGAGGAGAGGAGGGGGAGCTCATCCAAACATAGGGTTTCTTTGATCTTGTGTCTTTTCTTGTGATAAATCTGTGTCTGTGATTCGTTTTGTTTTTGTGGTCTTTTTAAAAAAAAAAGAAGAAAAAAAAATTAACATGAACTGATTTGTCCTTTTTGCTCTTACTTCTTTTCTTTTTTTGATATTCTTTTTTTTTCCGTTTTTGCCAGTAATCTTTTTTGAATTTTCTCTTTTCTCTTTTTCCCCCCTTTTTTTCTTAACCCTAGGTCCGCTCACAAAAAAACATGATGAATCTTCAATGAACAAGCCTCGAGACGAAGGTATTTTTGTTGCATGTTTTTCCCTTTTTTCTTGTATTTTTGGGGGATACATACATTAGGCCTACACACACACACACACACGCGCACACACACACACATATAGATAGGACGCAAAGAAACGTATCAGTCAAACAAACTTCAGATGGGACCAATGACAGGAGATGCATACTGATGTGTTGGTGTAAGTGTATGCGTTCAAATTTGTTCATATTAAAGAGATATTGATCTCTGGTGACACCTGTGACTGTATAGCTTCCATTCCTCAGCATACTGTAAGTGCACACACATTACGGTAAGATAAAATAATCATTTTTAGTCATATTTCTATTGTAGATTAAAAATGGAAATTTATCCTTAAAGAAAAACTACAACACAACTATACATTTTCCATACAGATGCCGATATGTCGGCCAGCACCAGGTATGTTTTTGAGACTAAATGAAAGTGGAGGTTAATAAATACCACAACGGAAGGATTATTTCTTCCAGACCATCATGCTTGTGACTAATATTAAGGTATGAAAGCAAATTGAACCGTAAACCTGTCTCTCTTTTGTGGATATACAATAGTAGGCTCTCTGTGAGCTTGGATGGCTTAATTTTAATATCATCCACACTGGGTGTTTCTCTGAGGGTCTTATCTAGGTCTAGCAAGACATCGCCATAGTGCCCTTGAGAATCCATTAGGCGGCTAACAATGTTGTTGCCCCAAACAACACTGTGGTTTTAGGACCACCTTAACAATGAAATTCAGTGAAATCTAAAATTGTGGACACCGAAGAACACTTATGCAGGTGTAAAGGCTTAGAAATCACACTCGATTATTAATTTAGCCTCTACCTGCAGCGCATATACACAGTGGATGTGATTTTATCTTTGCTACCCCCACACCATATTCTTTGGACTTGTTTCTCAGAGGGGAAAAAAGGTGACTGATGATATTTTCATACATATTTCTCTTTATGCTATTTTAAGGGTAGTTTGGGTGATTTTTTTTCTCCCTCCGTGATGCTCTTTGATTCCTGGGTGTTTTTGAAGTTGGGAGTAGGAGGAAGTTGGAGACGCAAGGATGTTCTTGGTGATCAAACAACACTTTCCACAGACACAACTTTTGAGCTGCCGGAGTCAGCAGCCACGACATCCCCCCCTAGTCTAAATATATCTCTCTTATATCCCTTCATCACAACACTCAATTAGCCCTGTTTGAGTGGGAAATGCTAATCGCACTGCGCTAACACAATATCACATTTAGAACAATGGAACATTTGACTGAGGGAAGATTTTGTAGCCCCAGTGTTTACAGACCATTGTATAAAAATACCAATATACTACCCTAATTGTATCTGAATATATAATGAACGAATAGCGCTGTGTATACATTCGTATACCACCAATGTATGTACACACATGCCCTGTGTATAAGAATTGACAATAAAGAAAAAGGCAAAAGTGATGTGTTTCAACCAGCTAGTCACCAGGCAATTCATTACAAACCCAAAGTCAGAGCGCTGTTCCCAATAATCCCTTTTATAATAGGAGCTAAAGTGCATCATTAGCTTTGAAAGCCCCCATTAAAGCTCCTGCTTTGAAGGTGGTTAGACGTATACAGCAATTCAGCACCAAGCACCGCTGGTCACAGTATGTCCCTACTTTTATTTATACAGTAAGACAAGTCTGCTTTGCAAAGTGGGAAGTTGCAGTAGCAACAAACTAACCAACCAACTAAATATCAAAAACAGAATATAGGAGGTATACAACACTAGAAGCTATGCTATACCAGGAGTACATACTACACACATCAACCGATTATAAATCATGGTAGAAATGTGCAAAATGTACTGGGACTAATATTTAGTAATGTTAGTCCATATGTGCACTGACATAAAATACCAAATAATGAAGTTAAGCCACCTATAAGGTAACATATTGTTATGAGCCGGCAGTACCAATGTACTGTAGCATTATGTAGGAACAATAGAACTTGGATGGTACAGGTATACACTATATGGTATATTTGTATTGGGCTTAACATTTTGCTGTACACACACCTGTGACACCTGTGTTGTTCGGTTTGATTCATCCGAACTAGTTTTGGTTTGTTTGGAAATGTGACAACGCTGACATTTGAATAGAGAATCTCGGTCCACTTCCCAAGTTAAGTTTGCTTTAGTGAGAACACTAAAAGGACAAAACACAGGATATCAGACCTGCATGATTTTTACTAACTTTAATAAAAGTATGTGAAAAAATGTGGGGTCGTAACTAATGCCTATCTCAAAAGGTTTCATTATAAACCCTAAATGTGATAAGACCACCATAAAAGAAACATCTAAAATACACATAGCATGGGCTATGTCTCAGATTACTAAAATGTATAATAATAACACTGCAGGGTGAAGCTAAAACATTACCCTGCATTACCTGGCATTAAAATGCATACTGGCGATCAGATAGTAATCATATAGCAAATAACCACATAACAAGTGACACATTTTAGTCACACATCTGGCCAGTGTAAACACATACTCAACTCCTCCCAAACCAAACAACATCCCCCAAGTCCTATCACCCAATACAACAATGCAGATGTTCCTAAATAAAGCAGCCGGCATGTTAAAGACAAGAAAGTCAACTTTGTTTATTTCCTTTTCAAATTTTGAGAAACCACATCCCCACCACCCACTGATGGTGCTAATTTCTAGGTGCTAATCTCCATTATTGAGAGACAAGGGCATTCTGATTTATTTAAGTTGGAAGACAATGCGCACATGGTCAAGATATCTCAACTTAAAATAATTTTTTACTTACTGGTACTACTACTTTACTAACATCTAACATCTCTGTAGCTTTTATGTTATTGTGTGATGATACAGTAACATATGTGTTGCAGCAACCTGTTCCTGTCATTTCATAACTATATTTTTTCGATGGACAATGTTCTCCTACAAAACAGATGCATTCCACTTGGAAGTGGGAACTATCGACTTACAACTATGAATGGAATGCAGCATTATATCTGGTAAATGTAGTTTAAATGCAATGTGGTTACAGCTTGTGGACACTATCTGGATCCAATATTAACAGTTATGTACATGACTTTTGTTCGTTTGTTCGTAATAAGGCAGTGCGACCTGTAAAGTGAACTAAATCTGGATTTGGACTAAATCTGGGCATACACTGTGCAACGAAAATAATCTTGCCAGATCTGTAGCCCACACACTGTACGATCAGCCGATTTAGCTGAACCAACGGTGGAATCCTCACGACAGGGTTGACAAGAAAACAGCGTGCAGCTTTGCTGGTTTGCACTGTTTTGTGCACTGAGACTGATCAAAAGTGAAGACGTTGACACATTTGGAAACAACAATGGTTGGGAAGACATGGACAGTATGGTTTGTCAATTTTACGAAGAGAGTTAGAGGTCAACTGCATTCCTGTTGTAGCCCATTCTCCTGCAGTGTTCAGAGGGATGTTCACTTGATGTGTCTGAGATGGTTAATTTTGAGATGAGATATCGTACAGACAAGGATGCCACAGTTTAAACAGCGTTGCTTCCATAGGCTCAGTCCAAACTACTCTTGTTGATTTTCGCATGTGCAAAAAACGCACAGTGTATGCCCTGCTTAAAGAAAACAAACCTCAGGTGTGAATACACCCAGCACATCAATGTTTATAGAAACACACCCTGGTCTCGTCTTCCTTTTTAAACCAGTGGAATTTTCTAGGCCTCATAGAAATACCGTCATGACATATTCATAACTGATTCCGCCTGAGTAAGAACAAGGAGTACAAATGAGAGAAAATCAAGCCGGCATCCAGCCCTTTTGGGAAGGCACCAGACTACAGCAGGCCTGATCAGTCTATATTAGATTTTAGAAAAGAGGAATTATGGGTTGTAGACTAGCGCCGGGTTTACACCAAGCACGGAACAGCAGCAGTTTGTTTTTCACACTGGAGTCTCCTCTCGTTAACTTAATTAAAATAAACAAAATTAAAATGAACTAAATCAGTTTTAAAATCTATATTGTTCCGTGACGATGTGATGCCCATATGCTTACCTGTAAGCACCTTACACCTTAAGCAATGTTTTACACCAAAAACGTACATACATAAGAGTAAATATAACTGTATAGTATTTTAAATATATTTTGAATTACTCGTGATATGGACATTCAAATTGTGTAGGTATAGAATGAGACACCGAAACTATACTGTGTTTATTCAGATTCACAAGGTATATTCAGTGTCTCAGGCGCATTCCTGCGTCTTGCCTGCTTCTGGCTCTCTCCCCGTCTGCTCCCATGCTCTCTTGCTCCCTTTACTTAGGGAAACAGATGTTTAGCTATTTGCCCTCACCTGTTTCCCCTCGCCGAGTCCCGTGAACCACACCTCCCGACACTCCCTCCCACGCAGACAGCGCTAAACCACGCCCATCCCTCCACACATACATTGCTCTGTGTGTAATAACCTGTGTGACAGTAGCTGATATAACGAGCTAATCTGCTGAAATGGGAGCGCATTGCACTCTGCAGATGCCATTTGGTGTAAACCCGGCATAACACAAATCAATGGTCGGAAAGATTGAAAAGACTGGCACACATTTGCGTGTGTTTGCAAGTATGTGTCTGTAATCGTGATTAAATATGTAAAACAGATGTGTTTAAACACACTCAGATAAATGTGTGTACACATACAGTATGTGAGTGTCTTTGCTGTGTGTGTATATTGTTTGTTTATACTTATTTTTGTTTGCATGCCTTGGTGACAGTTGCCAGCTAGAAATACACTATTAAAAGTGTGAGACTGTGAAAGATGGTGCTGAATTGTGTGTGAGCAGGGATTAAACTACACTATACTTTGTCCCCCCTGTCACCTTAGAAAACAAGACACACCTGAGCCCCTAAAGGTAAATATAACAGATCTGTGCAGTCAGGGACAATTTCACCCCCCCAACACACACATATTAGTCACTTATCAGTCTGTGAACTCTGCATTAAAAACCGTCAGTCGGCTAGCGAAACACCTACCAATCAGTGCTCAGGTGTGTAGTGCAGTTAATACTGACAGCAATTAAGTGCCTGTGTTCAGAAAATGATTCCCACCTGGGTCCACTTGTGATTGGTTGAAGGCGGTTTAATAGTCTGTGTAACGATGTGCATAGTGGGATGGCGAGTGTAAGCGCAAGCCAGAGGACGACGCAAGCAGACAGGAGAGTAGGGTACTCATAATAGAGTTTTAATAAAGCAACACACAATGTACAGTAGCAAAACAAACAAACAATGACTGACAGCACCTAGTGCTGCCGGGAAACTTAAATAAGGTCCCTAATCAAAAGTAAGGGGTCGCACCTGCGTGGGACTAATCCCCCCACAGGTGTGCAGCCAGGCCGGGAGGTACGTAGCTTGCATGTCCTGTGCACGCCCATCGTTACAGTACCCCCCCCTCTAAGACGCGCCTCCTGGCGCCGCCTTTTGTGTGGCGAGGACCCTCAGGAGGCCGGACCAGGGACGCGTGACAGCTGGGAACCGTAGGCCGCCGGATCAGAGCTGGGCTGAAACTGGGACCCCCTGATGGCCAGACTGGGGATGGGCGGCAGCGGTGGCTGGCACCCGCTTGCGGCCAAACTGAAGATGAATGGCAGTTGCGATGGCGGCTGGACCCCTCCGGTGGCTTAAACGGAGATGGTCGGCAGCGCGGACTGCGCTTGCAAGGGCTCTCTAGCGGCTGGACTGGCCATGGCCTCCAGCGGCGAGAACCCTCAGGCAGCATCTCCGGGGACCGGCTGCGGTGGCATGGGTTCTCCAGCTGCTAGACCGGGGACGGGCTCCAGCGGAGAGAACGCTCTGGCGGCAGCCCCGGAGACCGGCTGCGGCTGAGTGGATCCTCAAACGACCGAACCAGGCTCGGGCTTCGGGCGTGAGGGCTCTCCAGCGGCTGGACCTGGCACGGGCTCCAGTGGCGAGAACGCTCTGGTGGCAGCTCCGGAGACAGGCTGCAGTGGCGTGGGTTCTCCAGCGGCTGGACCTTGCTTGGGCTCCAGCGGCGAGAACTCCCTGAGAACCGGCATCGCTGGCCTGCCTGCTCTGGCGCTTGGGACTTGTCACGCCGGCCCGTCTGCGTCCAAGCCAGGCCCCAGCAGCGACGCCAGGCCCCCCTGAGCGCTCTAACCAGGCAGAGGCGGAGATGGCGGAAGCCTCCAGGCAACCTGGCGGCGCGCTCCTCTTCGCACTCACTGGCGGCGCGCTCTCGGAGCGAGGAAGCGGGATGTTAAACCCGCTTGTCGGCGTGTCGCTCAGCTCGCTGGCGGGTGGGGCTTGCTCCTCGGCAGCGCTTGCAGGGCAACCAGGCCGTGCGCTAGCGGGCGGAGCCTTCCCCTCCCCAGGCGCTAGCTCCACGAGTCGGGAGAGCGAGCCGGGGTCCTCCCGGAACCCTGCGTGTCCGAACTCGGCGCTCAGCAGCTCGACCCACTCGAGGAGGAGCGTGGGCTGCCCGGCCCGCTCCCGTGAAGCGCTCGTGCCCAACTGTGAGCAGCACCGGACAGGAAAAACTCAAGCACCTTTCCTCGATCTGCCTCGGGGGTGCGGAGGTAATCTACCACCGCTCGATACTCCCCAGGAAGTCCTCCAATGTGTCCGGCGAGCCATCGAAACAAGCGGGGGGACGCCCCACT
>JAOEHI010000010.1:102582-121281 GCA_025447815.1 Percopsis transmontana
CTCTCTCTCTCAAATTCAAGGAGCTTTATTAGCATGATATACTGTATATATATATATATATATATATACACACAATATGTGTAACTAAATCATTAAAGTGAATGTTATTAACAGGTAGGAAAAAAGTAATGGAAGGCTAAATGAAGATTAAGGATAACAACAATTTTGTACTGTAATATACTATAGAAGGATGACAATGGCAGTTAAAAAAATTAATGGATAATTAACATGAATATATACTGTACGTGTACAGTATGTTTTAGACCAATAAATATATGATTCTGTTAAATGTGTTTTGAATCATGTACAGTTACATGAGATGGAGATTCAACCTACAGGTATTACAGGTATAGAATGAGTTATTGTTAGATGCATGGTAGTGGAGGTCACAATGTTTACCTGTTGGGTGGGGGTATATTGCCCAGATAGTTCCATTTATTCATTTTGTGTTTTGTGTTGTTCGTCTAGGTCACAGGGCTATTTGTTCTAGAATTCCACTGTCCCTGGATTTCTCGGACAGTGGAATTTTCAAGCAGCTCTGCCTTTTCATATCTGTATACATTGACCAATGTTGGGCTAAAACTGCAAGCTTGCCATTTTCCTCTCTCTCTCTCTCTGTCTCTCTGTGTCCCCCTCTGTGTGTCTCTCTCCCTAGCCTATCCCAGCCCTAGCGGCTGGCTCGTACTGCCGCTTTGAAGGTTGATTCACGCAGAGATGTGCCTCCATGTGTCTTAACCAAGGCCTCTCTACTTTATTAAGCCCGTTATTTGATTAGAGTAGCGAGAGTTGGAACACTAGACAGCATGTATTTAATCCTAGTGGCAACATGTGGCCACACACAGACAAACCCAGCAGGGAATGTCTTTAGCAGCCATGCTAATAAAAACCATTCAGGGATCTTAGTCACATCAAAACCTCTTCTGTTAAGCCGCTATTAGCTATTAGCCAGAGTTTGCAACCCTATTGCACGCGCTCATTCTAGTGGCATAAAAATATATATATAACAACAATTATTTAGTGACATTGCTGATAATCTTGTGTTAATGTTGATTTCGTAGCATGATCAGATTGGATTGGATCACCTGCAGTTCATAATTAATTGTTGTAGACACATACACACACAAACACACATGTTTGTGTGTTTTTATCGAGCCCAGCAAACTCTCTCTGTCAGCAGCAGACTTAAAGGACAAACATGGGAACATTTGCCAGACTAGCTGACAATACATTAGCAATATGGTTCCTATTCAGCCTCTCTCTCTCTCTCTCTCTCTCTCTCTCTCTCTACCTCTCTCCCCCTCTCCCCCGAGTCTGGCATTACACCCTAACTAGAAGTAAAGAAGTGAAAAGATTAGGATTGTACATTTCAACCCTATGGAGAGTCACACTGTTCCAGCAGCATAGATATGCGGTAAGGTGTATTACAGTGCATTGGAATGGGCGGCCATCTTGTGCATCACCGGACAATGAAATCAAGACTAAAAAGTGAATTCATCCATTTTGTTTCTCTGCTTCTAGGCTTCCTGAGTACTGGAGACCAGTCAGCCAAGGGGAACTACGGCCTCCTGGACCAGATCCAGGCCCTGCGTTGGCTCAACGAGAACATCGGCCACTTCGGTGGAGACCCCGAGAGGATTACCATCTTCGGCTCTGGCGCAGGGGCGTCCTGTGTGAACCTCCTAATCCTCTCGCACCACTCCGAAGGTAAAGGCTCAGTCACCATTTGGTGACCCCTGAACCTGTGCTGTGTCATGTGACAAATGTTTATGAAAATATCATACCGCTTGTCTATGTATTTCACTGTCTGTCCTTTTTTTCATTAGCACGAAACAGATTAAAGGTATTGATGGCTCTATTGCACCCCCCGGATCCCCATATTTATGTTTATGTTTATGTTTGAAACACAGCTGGCCACAAAAAGTGTCAGCAGCTGTAGGGGGAGAAGTAGAGAATTGTGTGAGCCTATGGAATCTGTAGGGAGAGGAGTAGAGAGGAATGCCAGATGCTCAGTACCAAATAGTGAGAATAAGCCATGTACGCGAGTTTCAAAACAGCATTTTTGTAACTCTGGTGTCAACCACAAGAATAATTCTTGAAAGAAATCAAATCCGTGTCCGCGAACACACGTTGTAGTCTGCTCACAGCCGCTAAAATCATTCATCTGTCAATCATATTCGGTTGTTAACCACGAATCTCACACAGCTCCTGAAGCAAAGACTTTGTTATTAATATAAGTCGAGTCAATCGACATTAAACAGCTTTAAGTACTACACTGAGGGAGAGAGAGGCAGGCAAACCCCCGCAGACTTTGATCAAAATAGAGATCACTACAACTGCTGACCCGTTGCCACAAACGGTCACACGCTCCTTCGCTTTGAACACGCTGCGCTCGTGAGTCGCTCGCCTCTGGATTCTTTGAGTCATCTTCCCTCTGAGCTGCCAGAGGTGTCTCTGAAGACGGACAGAAATTCACTTGGCGCGAGGGCCTGATGAAAAGGCTGAGAGAGATTAGACGGAGCGTGCTGAGAGACCCATACAGCTGTTTCAATTACCACTCTGTGTGTGTGTGTGTGTGTGTGTGTGCGCGTGTGTGTGTGTGTGTGTGTGTCTCCGTGCGCAAGTTTGCGTGGGGGTGTCTTGAAAACAAATGTGTGTCCTCTGAGCTCCTCTGAGCTAGCTGTTGTGTCACTGCCCCCTATTAACCGTGACCCCTCCATATTTCCATGTCTTCGCATTTACCGCAGATGTGTGCTAACCACTCCTTGTCCACCCCCGCACAAGTTCCTAGCCTTCTGTTTACTGACAGATGGTGCAGTGCTGGGGTCAGATCATTTCCCAGCGCCCCAATATTTAAATGAAACTGGAAGCACTGTGCTGAAAAAGAGTCAGAATTCAAGAGTAGGCTAATGAGTAATATCATAACCTGAATCACATCGCATCATTAGGATATGTACAATTTAAGGGGAATTAGAAAGATTTGGCAGGTAGTAGCAGTAATGAAATTAAGTACAATAATGTAGTACTAAAAGTAATGTAAATATCAAAAAAAAATTATATATAACTTCATTCACCCCTACGGGGAAATTAGGTTGTTTCAGAAGTGTTATTGCATGTATACATGATAAATCAAAATAATGCTCCTAACTGTTTTCAAATCTACAATGTTGAATTTTTCACTATGTTGTATGTGGGTGCCCACTTCAGTAAATAAGCTACAAATGCTGACTCATGCGTGACGTCAGCATATGGACAGCACAAGTCAATAGGAGTGCTTAAACAGACTACGTGTGAGTTGACCCTATTAACCCCACCAGTACCCCCCCCCCTCCCTCCCCAACACCCTCTATCACCCCACCCTGTTCAATCTCAACCCCCATGTCTCTGTCTTTGTCTTTCTCTGTTTGTCGATGCCTGTCTTCACTCAATCTTCATCTCCACCCACGTCTTCATCAACCTCCTTTCACATCATCAGCCCTCCGGATGTCCCCCTCCACGGGACACCAGGTAAGGAGTCAGGCCTGTCCCATCATCCCATAGCTCCACCCACCTTCAGGGACACAACACGTGAATAAATGAGATTTTAAGTTTACGATAAAATCATTTAAATAAATAAAAGGAGTCAAAATAAATAATAGGCTGACATTTTTAAGTTATTCATTTTTGCAGAACTTGCTCAAAAGCTTTAACTTTATTCTTAATATATAATTCTATATTTTTTTCTCACTCCTAGGTGCTAATATTAATTCGTACAGACAAAAAGAGATTTGTTAATGAAATCAGTGTGGAGAAAATGAGAAATAGAGAAATGGTCAAGGAATGAGAGAAGCACGCACCTTTCACCAGCAAAGCAGGGGAGGTAACTGTGATCAGAGGCAGGAAATGTAGAAAAAAAACAACCACATATGTATTTAAATGAATAAACCTGAAGTCAACTGTCACTTTTCTGTTTTTCTGTCCTCTCTCTCTCTTTTCCTTCTGCTGTTTCCCCTCATCTTCTTTGTCTCTCGTCCTTACTCTCTTTCTTACTTGCCACGTGTCTCTCTCAATCTGTGTTTCTTGCCATCCCTCCATTCCAGTGTTTCTTACCATCAATCACTCAGCATTCATCTCTCTTTTTACCTCTCTGCGTCTTTCCTTCCGTTTCTCTCTGTGCCGGTGCGTCTGGCTGTTTCAGAGCCACTTCCTGCCGTAATTGATTTCTCAGGGAAAGGTGGCACTGCAGCTCTGCTTAATAATTAACCGACCAATCTTCAGGCCGAGGAGAGGGGGGTTGGGGGGAGGGGTGCTGGAGAATATAAAGGGGGAGGCGAGCGAGGCAGGTGGCCCCTTAACGAGCCACTTGAGCAGTTGAAAGAGTGCAGGACAGGAGTGGGAGGGAGGTGGCGAAAGAAGAGAGCTGGCGAGGACAAGAAAGGGGAAAATGGCTGCCGCTATTGACGCTTGCTTCTTGTGTCTTGTAATGCATAAGATACAGGCCAGCCATGGTGTACCGTAATCTGAGATGTCTCAAGTTTGGAGCCTCCACTTCGCAACATCGTGATTGAAATGTAAAAATGTGATAGTAGGTAGTGCAGCCACATACGACTACGCATGCTTCAGAGTTTGCGTAGAAGTCACCGAGTGTGTTGTTTTACCTTTTCTGACAGCTGTCATTGTAATGGTGTCAGAGGTCTTTGGTCGTCAGTCAATTTTCTTTTATTTAACTTTTATTTATTCAGGTACACAGGACAATACATTTCAGCACAATCCAAAATACAACAGTGCCCATGGCATCACAAGAAAACACCTGTCATTGTTTTAATTAAAACAACAGTGGCTTGTTCCATAATCCTTAAAGTCTTAAAAATCTTTACATTCATAGCATTCAAGCATTCATAAATATAGTCTGGGAACACTTGTGACAGCAGATCTCTGATACGCAGTGAATGTAATATTGCACAGTATGCCATCACATTTTTACTGGAGACAATGACAGACAATGTGACAGACAATAAACTTGGAAGACAGCTGATATTGCAAAGTGTAATGCAGCCTTTGAGAAATTATAAATAATAAAAACACACTCTCCTCCCACCCCAGGCCTATTCCAGAGAGCCATTGCCCAGAGTGGCACAGCTATATCCAGTTGGTCCGTGAACTACCAGCCCCTCAAGTACACTAAGATCCTGGCCAGAAAGGTGGGCTGTACCTACACGGAGACAGCCGACCTGGTGGACTGCCTGCGGAGGAAGAACTTCCGGGAGCTGGTGGACCAGGATATCCAGCCAGCGCGGTACCACATTGCCTTTGGACCGGTGGTTGACGGTGATGTGGTGCCTGATGACCCTGAGATCCTCATGGAACAGGTCCAGTATTATTGGGAAAATGAACAGTAGGTCATCGTAGGTCTTTGGAAGAAGTCATTCACATGAAAATGTAGCATAGTGTAGATGTTTTTCAGCGTTTACTAATTACTAAAGCAGGATATTATCAGGATATTATTCTTCTTCTTCAGTGGCTGAAATGTTGTTGTTCTATGATCCTCTTTGAGTGATAATTAATATTTGAGGACCCTCCAAAGGGCCACCAAAACCTACACTCTGGGGCCTGTATTTGGTGGGCAGTCTAAAGGCCATAGTATACTACCAAATGCATAGCCTCACTTAACGCGGACAAGAGCTCGGGCTCTTCAAAGTATACTTCACTTTCTCCTCTTGCAGACGCGTCTCAACGCACGAGCTCAACGCATGCGCACTGCCACTGAAAGTATAGAAAGTATACTTTGGCCTTAAGAGTATATGAGGCACGCCGTTAAGTTTCACTCAACTGCAGGGTGGGGCTTGGTCTAACAGTCTGACATCACAATGTTACAGAAATGTTCTTAGCTTCTTAAAGGGATAACAACATCAAATTGTTACTGTATATTTTCACCATATACTTTTTTATCTATTTAGTGACAATGAATACATGGAGTGAAGTGGTCTAGACTTAAATATTCATCAAAAGTCCTGTATAGAACTTGCATATTAACATTTTATTTAACGTTTCTGTACTATTCCTAATAATTAAATACTAATAAAATACCTTTATATTTCATAAATAAAGATAATATATTATCTCTAGTAGTATAGTATATTTAATGAATATAAACACCAATATATGATGTCTTAATATGCATGTAAAAAACATTGTGTTAATTTTAACTGTACACTTGAAAAGCTCCCCAAGAACAGCGCAATAGCCTGCAGCAATGCTGCTTAGCATAACTTTGATTGGATTTGTAGAGTGCCTTATGGTGGGAGGGGAACTTGTTTAACTTGTTGAAATATTAATTTTGTTATCAAGAAAACATGTTTGCTATGGAAACTAAATGCAACTCAGGTATGGGAGGGGCATACACCCTCTGAATTTCAGACCAAAACAACATTTTGTAACACTAATTTCAACCACAAGGGTAATCCTGGAAGAGTTTTTTTTTTTTTAATAAAAAAAAAGGGTACGTGTAAGGGGCAAGGATAGTCTAGTGGTCTAGGTGTTGGACTCCCATAGCTACCTGGTTGTTGGTTCAATCCCCGGAGGTGGCCTACCTGTAAGCATCCTTGAGCAAGATGCCTAACCCCTATCTGCTCCATGTAAAATGTACTAATTGTAAGTCACTTTGGATAAAAGCCTCTGCTAAATGCTGTAAATGTAAATGTAAATGTACCTGTAAGCATCCTAACCCCTATCTGCTCCATGTAATAGCAGCATGTAATTGTAAGTCGTTACCTAATTGTTATTGTACTTTTTCTATCACAAAGTTATATTTAGCACGACAGGGGTAGATAAGGAAATATTAAAGAACGGATAGCAGAATTAGATGTTAGACTAGCTCCAGTACCTGAACGTGCAATTATAATATGCATCAAATGCTTCCGCGCAGCTTTTTTTTAAAATGGTTTAAAGGAGAGAAGGAAACCAGCCCCAATATTATAAGTGCAGCCACCGACAAACAGGGTCGTGACTGTGAGCCTTCTAAAATGCCACGGAGGCTCAAACTACTGTCCTGTTGATTTCATTTCTATAATTATGTTACCAACACTATAAAGAATTACAATAGGCCTACTAATACTTGTTTGAAATCTTATATGGTTTATTAACTAGCGACACGACAATAACAAAGGGATTCTGTCAGCCCCATCTTCTTCACTATTAATGACGCTTACTGATAGATCAAACGCACAGCAAATACATCTTATCCACAGAGAAAAGTCTTCAATGCTGTTGTCTGTTTTTCTTTCAATGAAGTTATACACTGCATTTCTGATAAAACTGCAGAGATTGCTGCACTAACCTTCTCAAAATCTTCTCAAAATAATTGTAAGTAGTGTAAAATAGTGAGGAATGGCAATTAGCGTAAACCTACTTTGATGTTGTCATCTTGGGAAAATCTGCAGCGGACCGCGGTTTGGCCGACGCTTTTGAATTGAGGGGTTCCAGAATGATTTCCGCGGCAAAGTCAAACTGTAGCACGCGAGATCGGGATGGTCTTGCGAGGCTACTCAGATATCACGTTTGTAATCAATGTGTACTTTTCTGCTTGTACCAACAGGGGGAGTTTCTTAACTACGACATCCTGATAGGTGTTAACCAGGGAGAAGGCCTGAAGTTTGTGGATGACAGTGAGGATAACGAAGGCATCTCAGCAGCAGCGTTCGACTACACCATCTCTAACTTTGTAGACAACCTCTACGGCTTCCCCGAGGGTGAGAAGTGACAAAATTATTCTTCTTTCAAGAGCTTGCGTCCATATCTTTCATCATACCTCCATTTCCTGAAATCCAACCCGCCATATTAAAAACAGACCTATTTTGGGTGATGTAGTCACATCTTTAAATGACATAATTCCTCATTCCGTCAGTCCTCTTGCAAGCCAAATGTGTTATATTCATCAACGTTGCATTCAATCGTAACCCTGTCGCCACTTTTCTTTGCTAATGCCTTCTATCTTTCTTGTGATTTTGAAGAAAGATACCTTCTACATCTAAACCACATGTAGCTGCCTTGCATGTCCCTCTCCTCTACCTCCTGGTCTATTGCTTTCTCTCTCTCTCTCTCTCTCTCTCTCTCTGTCTCTCCCTCACCTTCCTCATTTTCCTCTCACTCGGTTCTTTGACTCTTTCTCTTCTCCCGCACTTTAACTTATTGCAGGTAAAGACATCCTGAGGGAGACCATTAAGTTCATGTACACAGACTGGGCCGACAGGGACAACGGCGACATGCGCAGGAAGACCCTGCTCGCTCTGTTCACCGACCACCAGTGGGTGGCGCCGGCCGTGGCCACAGCCAAACTCCACGCCGAGTTCCAGTCTCCGGTCTACTTTTACACCTTCTACCACCACTGTCAGACGGAGACGCGGCCCGAGTGGGCGGACGCGGCCCACGGGGACGAGATCCCCTACGTGTTCGGGGTGCCCATGATCGGGGCCACCGACCTGTTCCCCTGCAACTTCTCCAAAAACGATGTGATGCTGAGCGCCGTGGTGATGACCTACTGGACCAACTTCGCCAAGACAGGGTAGGTTGGAGCCTCGTTAGGGTGCAGGTGGGGCTGGAGCTCATGGACCATCTCAAAGCTGTCATATATAAGGGTGGTCTATGTAGTACATCACAACCACTTTGTTCTCCTGCAAAGAGAGCCTGTACCGGAGAACAATGAACACTACAGGTATGTGTCAGCAGAAATAGCTAGCTAAGCTTGTTTATATGCTAGCAACATACAGTATGTTTCTAGCTTCTTCGAATCTATCATTGTTATTTGGTCGGATAGCAACGAGTTGTACACTACCTTTTTGGTGGAAGGAATTACACATATTAAGTACACGTAGCTTATTATATTAATAATAAGGTGTACTTTTATGTGAAAGCTTTAAAACGCTCCGTGTGTTATGGTGAGTATATGCTGCTGTGATGTGGTGGCAGGCCCCAAACCACAGCGGACTGTGGCACTTGACTGAGATGTCTGCTCTGTGTCCTGCAGGGACCCTAACCTACCAGTACCTCAGGATACTAAGTTCATCCACACAAAGCCCAACCGCTTCGAGGAGGTCATCTGGACCAAGTTCAACTCTAAAGACAAGCAGTACCTCCACATCGGCCTGAAGCCCCGCGTGAGGGACAACTACAGGGCCAACAAGGTGGCCTTCTGGCTGGAGCTGGTGCCCCACCTGCACACAATCCACGAGAACCTCCTCAGCACCAGTACTACGCGCGTGCCCACGGGCTCCCTCCCCGGCACCCACAGGCCCTGGACCAGGACCATCGGCCCGCGCACCACCCGCCCGCCCTACCCCACCATGATGGAGCCGGAAGACAGCTCGGAGCGGCCGCGCCAGGAGCTGTTCCCCGGGGACCCGCGGGACTACTCCACGGAGCTGAGCGTGACGGTGGCCGTGGGCGCCTCGCTCCTCTTCCTGAACATCCTGGCGTTCGCCGCGCTCTACTACAAGCGGGACAAGCGCCACGAGATGCGGCGTCACCGGCTGTCGCCGCAGCGGGGCGGGCAGGCCAACGACCTGGCCCACAGCCAGGAGGAGGAGATCATGTCGCTGCAGATGAAGCACTCGGAGCACGACGCCCACCACGACATGGAGCCCCTGCGGCCCCACGACATCCTGCGGCCCGCCTGCCCGCCCGACTACACGCTGGCGCTGCGGCGCGCCCCGGATGACGTGCCTCTGATGACGCCCAACACCATCACCATGATCCCCAGCACCATCACCGGCATGCAGCCCCTGCACGCATTCAACACCTATCCCTCGACCGGCCACAACAACACCCTGCCCCACCCCCACTCCACCACAAGGGTATAGTAGGGACTCGCTTCACACAGCGCCACCTATGGATCAGGAGGACCAGCTCTGCAAGCGATCTGGAGCGAGGAGGCCTCTGGATCTCGGGCCATTCTATTACTAGCTCGTTTGTCTAATAAAAACAACTAACTCTGCAGACTATTTCATCCGCAATTGACTTGCGAGGCAGCAGGTGACCGTTGTGGGGGCGATACACAGTCGACGCTCTTTTTAAAAGGTGTGTCCGACTGTTTACGGAATTAGACTTGTGCCCTCTGTATTCCGTTCATGGGACAAATGTCTTTTGCGCCTCTCTATGTCTCAATCTCCCGTTTCCTTTTCTGTCATATATTTTCTCTCCTTAGCGTTTTACGTGCTACTAGCCTTCTTTTTTCTACATTGATGTTGTATCTCGGCTCTGTTCTCCTCATTCAACCTGTGATTCATTCTCTCCTTCAAAGGATTCATTAATGTATTGTTGGAGTCTTTTTCTTAAGAGGGAGTGACAGAGTACATACAGTGAACATTGGTATCTGAAACTTTCATTCTACCAGCATTCTTGGTGCCAAGTATGTACTACTGTGTTTGTTTTCCCATACAGGGGGAAAAAACTCAAAAATTCTAAAATATTCCTATTTACTGTCAACTAACAGATGCTGTGTGTTGTCATGACAAAGTGCCAAATCGGCCTCTTTTGTGTTTTTCTTTTCTTTTGTCTTTTGTTTTTTCCAGGCATTTGTTTTATTGTTGCTTTTTTTGTGGAAAGGCTTTTTGCTGAAAATATAGTTATAGAGAAATGATATTCTATATAGTTCTATATAAATGTGTACAAAGGAGAAAGTATATAAATGGGTTTTCTCAGCGGGGATCTATGCATGAATTATTTTTAAAGATGAAGCCAGGCTAAAGCACTGTCTGTCAAATCTGCACGTTTCCCTAATTCTAATCAAGTCAATTTTCTTGTTTTTGATCATTTCTTTGTTTTGTTTCCTCCGTGTAACAAGAACACAACCCACCCTGAAAGTGTAACCAAACACAAAAGTCAAACCACAGGAACACCTTCTACGGGCTAAACATATTCTGTATTGTGTGCAACGTACGATGATTGCAAATGACATCACTTTGTGACAATTTTAGCCAGATAAAGCACCTGCAATAACCTGTGTTCAACCTGTAAAGGGTGATGTTCCTGCTTTTAGTGTTTGGTTGCTCTTGAAGTCTTAGAAAGTCCAAGTGGCATATACAGCAAGCAGAAGCTGTCATCCCATTTCAAATACCCCCTTTTCTATATATTTCTCTATTCCACGACGGTGTTGAGACATGAAAGGGAATTGTGCCCACCAGTTAACGCAAAATGCCCATCCTGGCTATGGTCTTTTCCTATCGGTACAGGAAGAGAAAGCACATTTTATTTGAATTTCAGTCATGGTGAAGAACGAAAAGTCAGGCAGCCGCTCCTCGTTTAACCATCTCGGTTCTGTGCTCTAAAACCGTCTGTCCCCCTATTTCCAATGCATGCGTATTCTGTTTGATGTGTGCCAGTGTGCGTGTGTGCGTGCGTGTGAGCGTGTGAGCGTGTGCATGCATACGAAGTGTGGAGAGCCCCTACATGTGTGCAAGGCAAGCGGGCATAAAATATCAACCCCAATGTTGCCAAACTGCACTCCGAAAAGCCTACATTTTCTCCCTCTCTCCACTGAAGTAACGTGGGGTGTTGTATCCAACGCTGGGGGCCCAGTGCGTACAGTGCATTGTCCCTGCTGTGATCACTCATAACACTGTGTCACTGTCGCGCCACAGAGTCTCTGATATCAGCCCAACTGTTATCCTTGACAAGGGGGTTAATTGGCTAAAAGACTGGATTTGTGCCATCCGCTGTTTATTGAGTTCTAAGCACACCGATGGTTGCCGGCAGCCCTTTCAGCGCTCGAGACAGACAGGGGGAAAAAAGTGGATGTTATAAAACAGGGTAATAAGCAACACAGTCAACAACAGCTTTTTTTGGGTTGTTTTTTTCTGTTTTTGTCTAGGACGAAAAATATGTAGGCCTACTGCTCAGAAATCCCTTCTAATCTGTTGGGCATATGTAGTTCATATGTTCAGCAAAGTATGCTGGTTAATAGCTAAATGAATCAACCCCCATTGAACTGTTTTGCCACCACAACAAAGTAGCCTACATCTAATATGTGAGAAGTTAGTATATGGTGCTGTCTTTGCTTGTGTTTAGCTTTAGCCTGTTGGATTGTTTGTTTTCTATTTTAGTACTGCCTGAAGGGGTGGTGGGGAAGGTTCGAGGAATGGGAGAGATAAACCCGGCTGCTCCGGTCTGACATTTTCTAAGCCTGCTGTAAGGGGAAACGTGCACAATGTATACCACAAAAGAAACAGAACGTCTCGGATCGCTGTCTATAGAGGAATGACTGCGCAACTGGATTCAGTCGATGGATGGACTGGGAATAGACTCACAGCCTTAAATATAGAAATAGGTTACAAGAGGAGACTGACTGGACACTAGCAAACAAGGACAGTCAAAGGCACAGCCACCTTGCTATCCTCTATGTTTGCAACGAGTTATGTCTGTCCTACTTGGGTCTGTATGTCTCGTCGGATCCATATGAACAGTTTTATACACTCCTGTGAATGACAAGGCAGTGGGAGGCTCTGGGGGGGAAAAACAATTATGCCTCCGGCGGTGGAACAGCAACAGTGTGTTTGGTCTGTCCTTTTCCTCATCTATTTTATAAGCTTACACCAGAGGGCGCCAAAGTGCCCCTTCTGCCTAAAAATATGTGAAGGAATGCCACACTGGATCAGTAGAGACGGGTCACGCAAACATTTAGAAGAGGAGCAAAACTGTACATTTTTAAGTGTAAGAAACAAAATATTTGTAAATATTAAGTTTCTTGTTTTTTTGTTTTTTGTTTTTGTTTTTTTTGAGTGAATGAATGAAATACTTACTTTGTGGCGATAATAGACAACAGGTGCAGTTTGCAAAAATGTCAGATAGCTCAAGAACTTGTCCTCTCAGTGTCTTTGGCTTGTATTTGTAGCATTATGATTCCAGGCCAGTAAAAGCAGTCACCGTAGCAGCGATTCATTCCCACTAAGGCTCTTATAGGAGAGAGAGGGGACCTATTGATACATAACACTGCAATCATTGATTTATCTGGCTTCATTGTGTTTTAGTGGAGTCATAATACCATAAAAAAGCAGGGCGCTAAAGCGAGCACACCACAAACATTTGGTTAAAGATTTGAAAGCATTTATTCAACAATATGCATTCCTGATTAATCTGTGGTTCATCATCTTGGTTAAGGGTTGTTCTTTTAAACCAAGACACCTACTAAATATGCGATTCAGTGTTAGCTCTCTGACATGTAGCATTGTTTACATGCAGCCACCTTCATAATGTGTTGTCTGTACTGTGACATGAAGTAGACGTATGAGGCTAATGCACCACTGTATTGATGGTGAATGGTGTGCAATGCATGATACTAAGAGTCACAAACTCTCCTGGTTGTGTTAAGCATGTGTTTCCTTCTGGTTGAAGACAGTTAATCTATAGTCTGTATGTCAAGTGGATACAGACTTGTATCGCAAGCAAATTTCATTTGTAAAGTTACAATCTCTAACCTTTATATAGTCACTTTTGTTGTTATTTTCGCTGATTGGGTTGATACAGTAATGATTCAGTCTACTTCCCATCATTTAAGCCTTTCCATTTGGTGTTATAATTTGGTGTCTAGGTGTGACATTAGCGTGACAATTACATCAAACAATGTATTATCAGTAAAGTGGTCAGAGAGGATAGGTAAAACTATAGAGTATAGCACCCCCATTGGCCCAAGTGCTGTCTAACACATGGACAAAAGAGAATTTACTTTGGAAGTGAGCAATTTCCATGTTTTGACTGTAGGTGGCGCCTGTGTACAACTGGAAAGTTTAAGATTGTTTATTTAAGTGGGGACAGATGAAAGATATTGACAGATGGCCAATGGGTCATAGGTAGTTAATTGCAGTTACCACAATTAATGGAATTTCGTTATAGATGGACTATCAGGGTTATATATGCAGCTTTCAAATGATGCACAAATACTTAAACAAGGTGTATTTATTTTAAAGGATGTCAGGAATTGTCTAAAAGACCCTGTGTGGGAATAGGTGCATTGAAGCACACAACCAATACATCTTAATACAATCCACCTTGAGTTGAATACCTGCTTGGTCTTCAAAGCAAAGATGCACCTGTTGTCTTGTTTTTACATTCTTTGTTGGATTTCAGAAACCCAAGACTTGAGATGAAGAAAATGTTAAATAATGAAAAAAAAGATCATTAAAAAAAGTAAAGTAAAACTATATAAATAAACAAGGTGATGATATTTCTGTTTACTTTAGAAGTTATTACACACTGTATGCTGTGATTCTGAACTGGGAAACATTAAAGACATTCATAGCCAGTCTGATGGTGTCTTTATTTGCTCTCAGATCATTGACGCAATAAACAAAAGAAGGTTATGCATATATAACACATTTCATGTTATCAGATACCACTGAATTTGAGTTCTTGTTTGCCATGAGCCATTAATGAGTCTTAAAAGTGGGAAATAGGGCACTAAACCTAAAGGTTCACTGACCAAAACTTAATATTTATATACATACAATATACATACATACAGTATAAAACGAGTGAGCAGAATATGCTATATTAGTCACAGCACCAGTTAGTGGATTTTGCCATGTTTAACGGTGGCGTTAGTAACGTTAGCTGCATCTGCAACAGTAAAAGCATTCAGTCCACAAACTGCTATTTTCAGGGGGAAAATGCTTATCCAACCTTTAGGAGATGTTTTCTAGTCATTCAATTTGAATCCGAAAACATTACACCTACATTTTCCATGAAGGGATGTGATGGGTACAAACTTTTTCGTATTCCATTAACTTTTTCAGTTGAGTCATAATCTGGAAACTACAAATTATCACACCAAACAAATATATTTATTATTTATTTTAATTATAATAGCAATTTACCATTACTCTTCTAGAATTCAGTTGACTTTAAGGTACATTCCCAAATGTCTGCCCCTGCTCACTGTTTATATTCTAAAATACAAACAAACGGTGTGGGTGGCTGTAGGGAGAGGGATAGAGAACAGTGTGAGTCACTCAGCACTCTGTGGTGGTAAAGGGAGCACTAATAGATTGATGGAGCAGATTTGAAATAAAATTGGCTGTTACATAAAAGTGACTATTTACGACTAAATTCACAGTTCACTAAGTGCAATATATTACACTTTATAACACAACCATAGCGCTAACAAAACTAAAGAAACAGGCTTGTGCAAATGTACTATAGGCCTACAAGCCTGCAAGATAAGCTAACCCTTCAGCCAATGGAGCCAAGCGTAGCTGCTGCTACTTTGCATGCAGTGTCCGTCAAAGTACAGAACAGTATTGTTCTCTAGGTTCAGTATGGCATATCCGAGGCAATAGAAACTACCTTCAGCCTTTTCTTGACCATCTTCTGTTCTATTTGTTTTTGAGTGGAAATGGAGAAGCATTCCTGGGATGTAGAATAGATCCCTCTGTTGGATTGAGTGAAGATGTTCCCAGGTTACATCTTCCACATGCTGATGGTGTCCGCACTGGCGGATGCGAGTGTGTCCGACAGCTTTAAAGACTGTAGCCAGTTCTTCTACATGCGCACACCCCCTGCGGGAATCCGGGGACAAAGCCTGAAGAAAATCTGCCAGCAATACAGAGACAAGCCACGCTACGCCACCCTGTATGATAGCAATCATCGCCTCCCCTGCTACTCAGCCTACATCTTCAAGAAGTCAGATGGGATGAGGCGCATGGACAGCCCTTGGATGTATGAGCCTCAGGTACTGAGAGACAGACTGACTGAAACTCACCGGCCAACTACTTGTGGGCTGTGTTAAAGGGGTAGTGTGATTTTTTTATTTGCCATAGGGGGCAGATTTGAGAAATGTGCAAGCGTTTGTTCATGTGCTTTGTCCTTTTTCTGAGATAACATACTAATTCGGCTCAGCTATTGCAGGTTTGCACTACATAGGGATACACGCCCACAACAAAAGATTTTAAAATACTTATAATTGTGTAATGATAATTGACCTCATACACTACCACAAATTTTGAGGTTATACGTGAGCACAATACACATAATCAAAGGTGTATCTATTCTTTAGTCTTTGGACACCAATGCCCATCAGAATTTTTCATCAAAGTTGCTCTGTTTGTCACTGCTTTGCAGTATGTTGTAATTACATGTTAGTAACTGCTTTCTTTACAATACAATATTACAATACAATAATTTGTGACATGCCGTAACAAAAACTGAGCATGTCTGAGCGGTGAGCCTTGAATTAGAACTAAAAAATGGCTACCACTTCCTACAGCTCCCGTTCTCATGGGGGTAAATGTGTGAAGTCTTTAATGTGTTACCTCACAAAACAAGGTAACACAACATGAGATAACAGACAGAGCTTATTTATGTGTAACATTTAGGACACATGTTTAATAGTCACATCAAAATGACTGACACATTTCTTACTCCTCATACAGCTGGCGTCTGAAGACGAGAGTGGCAACATGAAAGTGCTTTCCCTGAGTGATGGCTCCCACCCCCTGATAGAGGAGAGTCAGTCTGTACTTGAGGACTACACAGACGCCACTGAGTACGAGCGCGGCCCTCTGAACCCTGACCAGCACCAGGCGGACCCAGACGACAAATCATCCACCTACACGCTGACGAACGTGGTTCCTCAAATCACAGACTTCCTGGATTCGTCGTGGAACCCGTTTTTGGACACTGTGCGGCAACGCCTGAACAACTTCTGCCATGGACAGTCCTTTGTGGTGACAGGGGTGACTGTTTCTGGGGCAACCATAGAGCGAGACAAAATGCACCGCCTCGCAATCCCAAAATATTTATGGTTGGCATACTGTTGCCCTTGGTTCGACCGCAACTCACCATATGAGGTGAGGTTCATGTTTCCTAGCTATGGGGGCTATGCACTGAATAAACAGACTGGCCACAGTGTGGTAGAGGTCCCTCTAAAGATGCTGGAGAACTTTCTGAAGAGCCAGACAGACATGTCCAGTGACCTTGCTATTTTCTACAAAGGCTGTGTGTCCGAAAATAATTTCAAAAGGGGAAAAAGAACTGTGTTTAAGTCAGATATTGATAATCAGAGACTCTGAGCTTTAGTTCATTCTGATATTGATAAACCTAAACGTTTCGAGTAACTAAAATGAGCATTCGTTCTTTGAAGGTATATTTCTTGTTGCATTATGCGCCCCCAGAACACAAAATTTCTGCTATAGGGGCAGCTATAGGGGAGCCTACAGTGCCATAGAGAGAGCAGTAGAGAGGAATGGCAGAAGACGGATTTTCGGAATTGTGTTTGTAATGCTGGTTTCAACCAAAAGGGCAATTCTGGTCACAAATCAAGGAGTAGAGTACAGTACTTTTAATATAAACCTCCAATGGTGAAAAGATATATTTCCAATTATTGGTCTTGTAAAGTTTTAGATGAGCATCTAGTATCAACAGCATTGTATTGGATATTTCATCTAATATTGTTTGCGGCTGACAGGCTTCAGTCATGATATTAGGCCTAAATAAACAGCGCAAGTTATAAAAAGGCTAGCTCAAATCAAGCGATCTGATTGGTTCATAGTAGTAGTATAATGACAGCCATGATGTCAAATTCCTTTACACAGATCCGACCAAGTAATTTGATTGGACAAGAGGCATTCCATGAGTGCTGAATATTAGCCTCGCGATACCATACTGATCTTGCAAGCTCCAGTTGGACTTCGCTTCAATATCGGGTCTGGCCAGGCTTCAAGTTATGCGTTTTCTAAAGCATACTAGTAGGAACTTCTGGCAGTTACGGCATGGTTCGTTCAAAATACAACAATGGCGGCTCCTAAAGAGGTTAATGTAGATGATGCTATGGCGTCAGTTATTTCTGAACAACCCGTGATAAAAGGTGATAGATTGTTCATCCAATAACCTGCCAATTATTTTTTTGAAAGTGCCTGCCTTTTCAAAACAGTTTCCACAGAAGCCCTCCCAGATGGTTCTGTATAACAAACCATCTGGCAGTGTCAGGTAAATCCAGTATTATAGCACTGGGACTTTTAATGGAGCGCTCACACCGGCAGAGACTTTGTCGCTTTGAGTCACTGAGTTGCTCTCGCTACCGTGCTTTGCCGGCAGAGACATGCAGCCAGTTTGTGGCCATTGCTAACACTGTTCATGAGGAGCCTTGTCGAGCCGTGTCTCTCAGTGTATCCCAGCGACCATTGGAAATGAATGACTTCCGGCCGCTTTGTCGGTTGAAGTCGCTGCCAATGAGAGCGCACGGTAATGTATCACTCCGCTTTACAGGCATTCTAATAATCTCTATCAGATTGTAACAAACTTCGCACTGCAAAGATGAACATATTTCCACAAATAACTCTGGAGTTAAATTATGAATGGTCGCCGGGAGAGGAAAGAAGCCTGGATCGTTATATCAACGAGTTTCCAGTTAGCCGTTCATGGAATATAAACGATGGAGCAACATAATATCTGATCAAGCTGCTAACTCATCGGAATCACACATGCCACCAAAGCGACTGTTAACATTGTCTTCGCCAGGCCCGGCTTCAGCTCTTGGTCAAAGGACCAGGGAGATTTTAGGGGGGCCATTATATTATAGCAAGACTTAGACTTAATTCCAACTGCTTCAGGAAGATGGACCCTAAGGATGTAAACTAAATGACTAACTATATATATATATATATATATAATAGAGAGAGAGAGAGAGAGAGAGAGAGAGAGAGAGAGAGAGAGAGAGAGAGAGAGAGAGAGAGAGAGAGA
>JAOEHI010000010.1:121381-183833 GCA_025447815.1 Percopsis transmontana
GAGATTGCCTCCAATGATGACAAGCCTAGTTTTTCCAGTTAGGGAGATGCAACAGCAAAGAAAAGCTGTTTGTCATTGTCAGAGACGATTTGGCAAATTTTTCATGGGCGTAACCCACATACTCAGCTCTGCTGCTCATCCCACAAATGCATGTTCCTTACAAATGTGTCAACATTTAAAAGGAAAATAATTTTCAATGGTATAAGATTTATTGCCAAGAAGCATTATTACAACAAAGAAATAATCTACCACAAATTTCCTTACTTTTTGTGCGTAGTTTAAAATATTTGATGATAAATATACAAACGCACTTAAAAAATCACATTTGGATAAATTGTTCCAAAATGTTTCAATGTACTAGTTAATTCCCATTAGTATTAAGTATTTCTTTACAAGATAAAGTAATATAAAAATGTTTGAAATAATTTAACTCTTGTGATAGTCCTCCCAAAACCAGAACCATTTCCTCCCCAGCTCACTGGTTATGTTTGAAACACAAATGTGCATAAAAGTGCATATGGCTGTAGGGGGAAGAGTAGAGAACAGTAAGGGCATATGAACACTTGTAGAGGGAAGGGGGCATGTGGTCTCAGAGTTTCAAACCAAAACAACAACCTTTCTGGCTTAAATCACATGGGTAATTCCAGATACAAATCAAGGACTGTCCCTTCAGTAAGTTAGTCTCTAATTCTCAGGATTTCTCTGCTTTGTCTTTTTCGTGTAAAATGCTAAAATAAGCGAGAGAGAGAATTTTACTGGCTGTTTATTAAACATTCTGTCTTAATAATAAAGTCTCTTTTCATTCACATTACTCATTCCCTCGTTTTCTCTTTTTTACAGAGCTGTGGGCAATGTGAGAGAGAGTGTGTTTTTGCTCACCTAAATCCTTGACTTTCTGTGAAGGAGATTTTATGTAGGCGTGTGTGCGGGAGAGAGCATGTGTTATCATGTTGTAATTTTACATAATGTGCTATTAGTGGACTAATTGCTGGTAGAAAATGGGCAAAAAAATCTTTACCATCATTACAGGGATGTGCATCTAAAATATAAACAAGACATGATTTGTTGTACGCTTACATAAATGTGAATGCAAATGCAATATGTTATGGATCAAAAACTATTGTGTAATGTCTAATAAAGGGTTTATAAATGTGGGTTTACTGACATTTGATATTCATTATAACCTATAACGTTATAACTATTTATATAAAACGTATTTAAAGCGGCTGTAGGTAGGATTTGAGAGTTGCAACGAGAGCTAGCTAAAAAAGAACGAAAGAGAGGTTTTGAAACTCAACAACACAAAAACCCACAGCCTCCTCCTCTGTTCCCTCCCTCTGGAGCCCCTATTAGCGCCATTGACAAACCTGTTGTAGCTGTGTGCGCACATTCATGTGACTGACAGGCAAGATAAATTCACCGGACCAATCAGGGAAAAGAGGCCCTGATTGGTCAGAATTATTCCGGCAGGCGTCAAAAATCTAAATTGATCTGCTCTGGTTGACAGTAGATATTGTCACAGAGAATTTCACTCACTGGTGGATATCTATGGCATTTCTAAGAAATGACACTACATTTATAGCTCTTAAAACTAAAGGGCTCATATCATAAAGTTTTTCCATTGCTCTTCCGCAAACTTGGTCGCTGGTTTTAAACCTGAAACGCATCCCAATTTGTGGTAAATTAGTTTCCTAATTTAAAAATGGGATTCTACAATCTGTTTCAATTTGTAGGCACCAATAACCAATCAGAGCAGTTGTATTTAGAATAATACAGTTTAAACAACACAGAAAAACATGCACTAAATGGTTCATTAATAATAATCGTCTAAATAAAGATTCAAAGTCAAATTTGGGAACTTGTGTGTGTGTGCATTTGTGTGTGTCTCACCAGTCCATATAACTGTAATGTTTGACAGCAGATCTTCTCCAACAGTCTGCAGGTATGGAGACTTGGCCACACTGGGAGAACACAGAGAGGAACAGTACTCTACAGAACAGGAGGGGGAACAAAGAGAGGTAAACAGGGGGTGGGTTTATGATAAAGAAAAAGAGAAAAAATATGGCAGATGATAGAGTCGGTCCTTATTCCATAGAAAAAGCAACATTCCTAATAAGAATTTTTAGGAGGCTAATGAAAATGAATAGTCCTATAATATTCCAGTTTACATGCTCAATGTCCAAATAAGTAAAACAAACCAAACAACAAACCAAAGCTAGCAACAGTAGCTAAATACACATATTTTAAATTCTCTGTACGCATACTCCTAGAGGCCGAATCACATAACCATACATTTGTATGTTGAACATAATAGAGGGAATATGAAAGTGAAATATTTTGAAGGGAAGCTATGAATCTCTGATTTAATAAGTTCTGACAGCCCACCTGTTGGACAGAAGAGGAAGACGGGCGGCTCCCCGAGGAACCGATAGACCTCATTGGCTATGGTGACCTGAGCATGGGCGAATGAGGAGAAGGCTTCACTGTCGGCCTGACACATGGAGTGGTCGATGTCATCGAACAGAATGGAAAATGCCTTGCAACCGAGGTCTGACACCTGCAGGTTTTTAGGTTTAATGAGTTTCAAGTTTCAACAGAAAAGATGTTAATACATTGCAAACCAATTCAAAAAATGTATTGTGAAATTGTCAAAAAAATATTTAGATCATATTTTGCCCATACTGCCTAACCCTAATTACAACATTTTATGTATGATTAGGTATGTGTATGTACTTGTCTGAGCTTGCGTTTCAGTAGCGTGAGGTCACAGGTAGAGGAAAATACAATATCCTGGCCAGGAGAGAGAGCGTAAACAAACATCAGGCCTCTGGACTGAGCTTCCATGATTAGTGTACGCAACTGACCTGAGGAGAGGAGAGGAGAGGAGAGGAGAGGAGAGGAGAGGAGAGGAGAGGAGAGGAGAGGAGAGGAGAGGAGAGGAGTGTAACTATTAGAAGAAATGTTTACACTGACAGCAAGATTGATGCATAAATGAAGAAATAAATATGATTCATGTTTCGAGTAGCTAAATGTATGAAGTGCGTAATAAACTTCCTTATGATAGTGTCACTTATTTTTGGACTTCTGGACACTAAACCCCCTAAATTGCAAATGTGCAATTGTTTGGTGGTGACACTTTATGTCATGTCAATTACAAATGAAGTTACCCATGTTTTACAATCAGGTAATTTAGCAGACGCTTTTATCAAAAGCGACTAACAATGTGTACAATTAGGGTAGGGGTTAGACATCTTGCTAGGATTACATGAATGGATGGAAGAATTGAGGGGTGGATGTGTTGTTCTTACCCTCCTCCTCAGGAGAATAGACCTCCCTCCACAACAATCTGTGTTTCAAATCGTCTTTAGGACCATACAGGTAGGTGTTCAACCCCCAGCGCTGCATCCTGGCATAGAGGAGTAGAGAAAATAGGTTCCAGATTAAAAATACTAGCTAATGCTAACATCGTCTGCACCAATTCTGATATTGAAAGGATTTGTAAAGGAGTAATTTGTATTATTTGGCCATGGGGTCAGAGCCATGCAAAGGTGGGTACCCAGTACAACGTATACAACAGTAGGAAGGGTTTTCAAATTACATTTCTGGTAGACAACCGTTGTGCCTAGGAGCTCTGTAGGTGGGGAGTAGAGAAGAGTGCAAGCCACTCTACAGGGACTTGCGCTTTCAGAGTGTCACACAGAAACAATGTTTTTGTAATGCTCAAGTCAAAGGGTGTATTGCATATATATACTGTATATATATTATATTGGCCACTTATCACAGCGACAGTGTGTATTTTGTGTGATTTTGTTTATGCAATGTATTATTTCTGTATAGCACATCAAATTGGGTTTCATCTGTTTTTTCTTTTTTATTTGCACTCATTCATTATATTAAATTCCATGAAATTTCTAGGTTTTGCATGCCTGCAAAAACCCAGGAAGCCAACAAGACAAGTGAAGAGAATTAGGAGGTTGAACCGAAGGGAATAATAATAGAAACAGACAAGGGGTGAGAAAATAGATCCACTGCATCGATCTTGACAGCTACCTCGGTTACAGGAAATAACCCGTGAATTATATATAGAGTATAGTAATAGTAGTGTAACAATAGCTGTATGCCCATATACACATACACAGTCTAACTGTCCCTCTCTGGAAGAGGACCAACACTTAGCTTTCTTGTCATCTGTGGGCAGAATGTAGTCACTCTTCTCTCTAGTTTATTTCCTGAGCAGATGGCACACAAGTTGCCTCCATAATTCCAACCTACCTTCCTCATGCACAGATGGAACACACACACACACACACATTCATGTTCGCCTCCACAACCCAACTTTGCCAAACTTATACCACACTGATTGTAGATCAGTGTGGTATAAGGAACCCCCTACATACTCAACTGCTTCTACACTGACAGAAGTGGTACATGAAAGACTGTAGCAAAGGTAGCTAATGTCAAAGAATAGCTGCCTTTAAAATGCACACTTGTAAACAGAAGCAAAAGCAAACTTTAGACCAAACAAATACCTGATATAAATCCAAATGAATGTATATAATCTTTTATATGTTTTAAACTATGTGCACTCGGATTAGAATGAAACTGTTTCAAACAGAACAAGCTATTTTATTTTACATAGTGTGGGTCCCATGGATGTATTATTAGAACTTTTAATTTTAATAAGGGAAAAAAAATTGATTGAATGTTTAATTTCAATGAATGTTTAGAGGCTAAATACACACAATTTCACAATAATAAATTGCTAATTTTTAAATCTTGTCTCTTTGGCATACAAAAACACATACATACTACATTTATTAAGTTATTTGTTTTTAAATGGGGACCAATGACTTACCATTGGAAGAGAACTTTCCTTTGGTCCATTGACCAAGGCCTTCCATAGAAACCTGTGAGGATGGATAGGTAATGCAGGGAGAACAAAGTGGACAATAATGTCAAGAAAGGAGTCAATTTAGGTACAAAACACCCATATGTGACTCAAGAGCGACAAAAGCATGTGACTTTTATGCACTGTGTACTGTGTCAACTAGCTTTCAGAGCGTTTTTTTAAGGAATATACTGCTGTCTGTTGTGAAACTTGGCTTTCAATTATATTTTTAATGCAGTACTTCAAATACAGATTAATGTAAAGCAGAAGCTGTACATATATATTTGTATATAAATCTGTATTAAATGTTGTTAAATAATGATACCAATGTTCTCATCACGTGCATATAGGCTAAACAATCAAACTTCATGCCCAGAAGCACTCTGCATAGAAACTAAGATTTATATGCTATTTCTATTGATGTAAAGAATGCAGCACAGTGTCATGTCTTGGAAAACAAATGAATTCATTAAAAAACTGGTCTGACCACTGTTTACTTATTATTAAGTACTGATTAGAACTATACTGTAAAAACTAACTAATTAACTATTTAAAGTCATTTTACAGGTGCACTTAATCTTAGCCTCAATTCAAATGTCCCTTTTGACCTTGTTTGGCATCAGTTTCATGTCAACAGAGTCTTCAGAGACAGCAACCAAGTTATCATAGAATTTAGCTGCAGTTGGGGAAAAAAATCTGCAAACACATTTACTGTAAACCTATACTAGAGAACTGTCTAATAATTCAAACGAGTATATTTTAGATACACAAGCGGCCATTGACTGCATTATATAAGGTAGATACAAATGACATCTTGGCATCTTGTAGCTACTCTCAATGGGGGCTCTGTAGCAATGCTCTGTAGCAGTGTACCTCTTAGTACCCACGGTGGGGTTAGAGGGCATAATATGTTTTCCACACCAATCAGATTGTACTCATAACTACCAAATCAGATCCATTATATACACTCAACAGCACCACCTGTGTCCTACACACACAAAGACTTGCCAAAGTAGAATAAGCAAAGGTGTGTTATTGTCTGGTTTAAATGTAGGTGAGATGGCAATATGACGTCCTTCTCATCGTAACACGTACTTGAAACCGAATTGATATCTTAGTCCGTAGCCTATTATGAACATTGCCTTCATAATAGCCTACATATTAACCGCCAATAGTAAATATTGCGCCTCCCCCACACCTTATTTATGCTTTTGCATAGATCCACCCAACTTCAACCTGAGAAGAGGTTACTTAGGCTAAAATATATAAATTGAATTTTAACGAGGATGTACAGTAAGAACTACATGAGTATGAATGTACTAGACTTTCGTTTTTAAATTAATAATCAACATCATCATCGTTATAATATCATCATACCATCGTCTTTGACAGCATTATTTTACGTTTCATAACCAGATCTCTGAACCTCATAAGTGGTGAAGGGTTTTCATCGTATGCTCTTGTCTACTTTTAAGCCTGACTGATCATAAGCACAGAATCTCAAAGGCTATTAAATCCGACGACCTACGCAAGCCAGCGCAATATCTTGCATGCACTGCTATAGTATATTCTCAATCATTAAGACCAATAATGCTACATATGTGGGTCAAACGGTGGTCTATTTAAAAACACCCCATGTCTCCCTGAGGCATGAAATCACATGATCATTTATTTTTTCGCTTTAGGGCTTACCTTCCACCACTCCACAAATGAACTCATTTTTTTCCTCCATCCTCTCTTAAATTCAACAGCTTTCCTGCCGCTTCTGGTTGGCACTATGGTTGAGGGCAAATGAAATGCTCCTCCTGTCTGCTGGCTTGGGTACCGGAGAAATTCTTCATGCTTTCCCCTCGATCTGTCTCCTCTTTCTCCCCCCTATCTGCACCACTACACTGAGTCGGACTTTCCGGATGTAACCACGTTACATTATTAGCATTATATATTTTTTTAATCCTACGCGAGCGAGTTAGGGCTGAATTTATTATAATGAAAAATAAAAATATTTAAAACGTAAAAAACCGACAAGTCTTCACTTCCACTGTCACTATAGTTTCGATAGGCACGTGGTTTCATCCAGTATGTGTTCATTGTGCACAGGCGCACTTACGTCCGGAAAACCAAGGGAGTGCCAAGGTGTGAGTGACAGAAATGGAACAGCTCAGCCGTAGTTCATTTGATCACTGTCTGTGGCTCTGAGTAGCATATAACATTTAAAGGTAAATACTCAAAAACGGTATTTAAGCACATGCCACGCTTTATTAGAAGATATTTGGTATTTAATTCCTTGCCTAAATAAATCGTTGTTCGCCGCTTGGTGGAATTAAAAGTAATTACATGCTGCAGGTATATAATAACAGTAATTTATGTAAAATAGCATTAAATAAAAATATGATTACCTTCCACCATGATGATGTGCAGGCGTTAATGAACTAGGTAGTTTACGTCTTCATAACTATAAGGGAAACGTTAATGTAAAATATGTCAATTACTTCATACTTTAGCCCTGGTTTTATCTGTCAGATAGAGAAAATGTACCGTATTTAAAAAATATATATCTGCATGATTTTTGTGAACTTTCCCGGGTGCATTCCCCAGTTCAAACGGAGCAAATTATTAGGCTACATTTTGATACTGGTGTGTATCCTGAAGCGGACAGTTTTTCTTCATATAGTGTTAGAAGAATGCTAGTGCTTCTTGTTTTCTACTTACCTGTACATGTAACATTTATTGGGCACCATTTATACTCCTGAATGCAAGTTATGTATGTCCATAAAGTCTGTGTAGACCTAATAAGTAAATTATATATTATGGGCATTTATATAGAATATTGTTGTAGGTGTTACAGTAATTTACTTTTTCTCTTTAAATTATGTAGGTTGCCCACACTAAGTGCATTTTCCCAAGGAGTTTGCTTGGTAATCCCACAGAGGAGAAAAGGATAGCCACATTCAAACTTCTTGGTATTTCGCATGCAACTCGCTGCTTTTTCTCCGGCCCGCTTTAATTTAAACAACCGACTATATTGTTGCTTTTAATAAGAAGGCATCTTCACAGTCACATCTTAAGAGGCATGTTTATTTTTGCACAACTGAAACCCAAACCATTTGTTATGTAATCTGAGAAAATCGTCCTAAGAACAATTCGAGTCCATGTTATAACATTAAATGACGGTTGACAGAAATGACACTGACTTGTCATTCAACCAACGTAAACCTACTGCATCCCATAGGCCAAACAAAAAGGGCACAGGAGGCTCACATTGGCATTACATTGCATACCGGTACCCAAAATTGGGACACACGTTTTTCAAAGACACTTATTGCTATTACTAGTCCTGCCACCAGAAGCTTAGGATAGCTGGATATGGTAGTTGGATAGGATAGCTGAAATGCTGAGTTCAAATACTCCTCTAGTTGACGTCTCAGCTCCATGAATAGTACATTAACGGTAGTTGAGCTGGGGCTCTTTTTTTGCATGGTGCCTGGATAGTAGGCTAACCTCGTGCAAACGAGTCAAGTTGTTCCCATTCATTCTGAAACTAACCACCATTAAACAACATTTTGCATGTACAAGAATCTCGAGCAAGCCAAAAACTGGAAAACACAAGTATGCTCGTTCGTTCTGACTGTAACAACATTGGCTAGCCCCTCAATGTGAGATCACGTGGTGCGCAGACGGACGGCCATGTTTCCGAAACACAAACAACAAGAAGAGTAGCGACTAGCAGACTAGACATTGATACGCAGCAGCGACCGTTGGGGGCGAGGCGAGAGAATAAATAAAACACAGAGCACGACTTTTTGAAAGTACGATTTTGTCGAGTGAAAAACGTTTACAGCTTTTTAAGAGACCAATGCATACGTAAAGTGGATGTAAACACACGGTGCGTGCAACCATTCGATAGCTACACACAGTGAAGGTAAGTCATGGTTCCTCTTTGTAGCTTGCTACTTTAGCCTGCTCGCTATCGTCGTTTTGCAGGCAGGACGCGGCCGAATTGCTGCAGTTGATTTCCTAAGCGCGATATCTTATAGATAAACGCAATAATTTATGGGAATCTATTGATTTCTATGGTTTGCGCACAACTCGATAGGCCCTTATTTAGCCACAAGCAGCGGTTTAGAGTTGACCGTCCGCCCGCACACTGTTTGAGCAGGCCGGGAGAGGGATTGATCAACACACGCAGATACTCCGCCCCCTACGCTAGATCTTATCTCGTGTCACTTGAACCAGCTAACGTTGCAAACCAAGGCCTCTTTACGACCTGCTCATACCAAATGGAGGTGCTAACTGGTATTATGCAACCGAAATTTAATACGGTGGGCCGAACTTGTTTTTTGTGACTATCGATTTATTACTGTTAAATGAACGTCGCTCGCTTGCGTCGCTATCCGCAGACATGAAGCGCTGAGTGCTAACGTTACACAGCTAAGGCAAGTTAGCGAGCAAACATGACCGACTGGTTAGTTATCTACCTCTAGCTGTAATACAGCCAACTTCACGGCTCTACAATGTATCGGTGACTTAAGTTTACATACACTCTTATCCCAGTATTATTCAGAAGATACCAATATTTCCACGAATAATTTGTTTGAATACGAGTCTATTTAAATGTACATGCATGGTCCATTATGCTGCATGCCAAATGAGATTTATTTGGATCATACATCTGCACAAACTCGCAGAAGTTTCTTGGCGAAGTTGGTGTCTTTATAATGAACATATTACCGACAAAGTAAAAATTTTACTTAAAAAAATAGACAAAATAACTGGTAGTCAGTGGCAGCAGACACAATTAAATAACCAGAAATATGCCTTACCATATTACTAAAGGAGTGTAAAGAATATTTCTGAACAAAAGGTCTATATACACGTATTACTTAAAAGCTGCAGCAAAGTTTGATGGGATGGGTGCAGAAAGACCCGAGGACATGATGTACATAAATGTGTGTACCCTGCACAATATGCAATGCGTTATCTTCTGTTCTTTTTAATTATTTATATATTTATGTCACAGGTCACGTGTAAAAGTCATATTGGGGTTTTTATTTTAAAGCTTTGGTTGAAAGTCTACACTGCTTTATTAAGTAATTTGATGTAATGGTCTGAATAGAGTCATCTGAATTGCGCACTACGAACTAGGGATTGTTTCATGCCAACCCATCAGGATTGGAATGATCTGAATCTCTCTCTCTCTCTCTCTCTCTCTCTCTCTCTCTCTCTCTCTCTCTCTCTCTCGTCCAGTGGTGCAAAAGGTGGAGGGCAGGAAATAGGTGTTTCCTAGAGGGTCTTTCTCAATCCACTGTGGAGCAAGAGAACAAGGCACAGAGGAAGAGAGAAGAAAGGCGAATTGGAGTGAGAGTGGCGTGTGCTCTTGGCAGCTGTTCCAGCAGCCTGTTTCATTGTTGTGGCTGTTATTTTGTTCCTGCGTTATTTTTTTGGAAGAATTGCATTATATTTTAACTTCAATGTGATAGATAAATATATATATATATATATATTTATATATATATATTTATATTTATAAAACTGCTGTTGTTGGGAAAAAAAACTAAAAAAGATAAAAACAAGTGTTTTATTTCATTCCGTCATTCAATTCCAAGTTTTTTTTTTTTCCTTTTCTTTTTAATAATTATATTCAGCTGTGAGTAGCAGGAGCTTCCAATCTCCAAACTATCATCAAACCCCTTCCTTTAACCCAGTTGGACCTGACAACCTGATATTCCTCAAGCACTTGAAACTGGCAGCTATTGTTTTTTGTCTGTGTGTTTGGGGAGCTCCGTGATCACAGCTCAGCACCACTCAGCCTTTTTACTCACCAAAGCCTAACACAAGCCAGCCAATTCTAGCCTGGGCCCGCCCAGTCCAGCCTGCTCCGATCATCTGGACAGGGTAAGTCCACCAAGAGGCTGGTGATTGTGTACATAAATGTGGTGGAATTTGGTGGGAGTATAGTTGCGTGTACGTCTCTCCTCTGACATTAAACTAATCTGCCTGGACCGTGTCTCCCCAGATACCCAGTTCTGTGAGGACGTGAGGAATATGACTGCTGAGACTCTCAACTTCGGCCCAGAATGGTATTTGAGCTGGTTTCTTTCATTACCCATTAAAAAGCTGACGGTATGCTTCAAACAAAAGTGACCTGGTGCGAAGTAGACCTGCTGTCAATAAGCTTTGTATGCAAATGTTAGTATTCTTGCTGTGGTAGGCGACAGGCTCAATGGTGAAATCCAACACACAGGTCCAACACTAGTCTCTCCTTGCGTGGTTGTAGAAGAGGCCATATCTCCTCACAACTTCAGCAAGTTGAGCCCTGAAGTGATTCATGCTGGAAATGAGCACATCAACATTGGCTTAGGTTAATCTTTTGTTTTATGGTGGTTGGCAAACCATAAAAACATAATTCAACTCCCCAGACATGCTATACTCTACCCTTACCCTCTAGGACGCAAAAACCCAACCAGTCAGGGGACATTGTTGTATGATTGTAGGCCACACTGCATTACTACTAGCGTGTTACTTCTTCCTGTCATCTGGTCCATACTTGTAATGGGCATTTTACCTTTTGTGACTACCCCAAACTGACTTGATTTGAAGTATAACCTACTGGAAGCTTTAAATATACCACTTAATCATGTTCTTGAAAAAATAATCAATCCCCTTATTTGAGTGCCTTCTGAAAGTCTTTAGACACATTTTATTTTTTTAAATTAGCAGGAACCTGTATGCCTTTTTTCTATTGACATCGCTGCTTCTCATCTAAAAGGCTCCGTGCACTGTCCAGTGGGGGGAGTGTGACGTCCCCCCCTCCTTCCCCTGCCATGCCAAAGTACAAGCTGGCCGAGTACCGATATGGCCGAGAGGAGATGTTAGCACTTTATATCAAAGACAACAAGGTAAGACAAAAACTCAAAAGCCTGTTCTCTACCTAAACTGGTATTTATTAGAAAGGGCATTTTTAGATGAATTAATACACTTCCCTGAAGCATAGTGATACATAGCCGTCACTTCACCTTGTACATTACGTTAGGGTGCAGCTAAATGAGCTTTACATTCTGAGGTGTTAGCCCATACAGACCCACCCATAGAAGAGTTTTTTTTTTTTTTATATGCTGGTGTTGTGTTTAGGTCCCAGAGGACATGCAGGATAAGGAGTTTGCTGCTATTCTGCAAGAAGAGCCCATGCAGCCACTGGCACTGGTGCCTCTCACAGAGGAGGAGCAGGTCCGACGCACACACAAACTGTTAATCCCAAATAAAATCCCTCTCGTACACACACAGATAAGTTCACGCATATCGACTCCTATTGCGCCCACATTTGGTTCAAAGAAAGCTATTTTGCTGTGTGACATTTTGCAGCGAGCGGACATTCCTAGCATTCCTTAAATTTGCTGTCCATTCTCTCTCTCTCTCTCTTTCTCTTTCTCTTTCTCTCTGTGTGTAGAGAAACTTCTCCATGTCTGTGAACAGTGTGGCGGTACTGAGGCTCATGGGAAAAGGAGTGGGTGGGGCCGCCCCTGCTGGAGTTGTTCGAGGACGAGGGGCCACAAGAGGAGGTCGAGGTAAAAGGCGTGCACACCCCCAGAAACGTATCGAACACAACTGAAACGCAATCACTGTAAACGTAAAGCTAAGTTAAACTAGCCTGGTAAAACAATGCTGATTTTGAAAGCTCTATCTTTATACTGTATAGAGTAAATGCTTTGCTTTGCTGTCGTGCTGGAAACTTTCGCCAGTTACAGAGCCTTTGCCCCGTCAGCATCCAGGTGGGTAGTTCAGTTGGCGCTGACGGCAATTAAATGCCTGGGTTTGAAAAATTCACCTCAAGTGGTTCTCGTTTTGATTGGTTGAAGGTGGTCACGTATAATGATTTGATTGACGCCTATTGGCACAGCCTCCATGACAAATTACGTTGAATCCAGAGTTTCTAGACTGATATGTCTTACTGGACTACACTTTAAGCAGGCTCAAACAGGTTTAAATGTCAACAAAAAACAATATTCACAATCTAATGTAATGACAATCCCACTGCGACCACCAACACCTCTCAAACCACAATACAAAATGGGGAATAGAAAACTCAGCTTTGGAACACTTCCCTTTCTTCTGAAATCTTAATGGACCAGACTTCCCCTTGCCGGTACAGCTAGCCCTCCTTTTGCTGGGCCACGCCTCTCCAAATACAGTGCTGTTGACATGTAAATGTAAACAACCTGATGGGTGTTTCAGGACCGCCAAGGAAATTTCAATAATGATGCTGTGTTAGGTCCTAAACCAAACACTAAAATTGCCCTTCACAGTCTTGGAGCGCCATTGGTTGGACTTGCTAATTCATTGTTGAAGATGAATGGAAAAACACCTCCAAGTTTCAAATATTTATTATTTTATTATTCTGTATTCCTCAAATGTGAATATAAATCTTTTATTTTTCAAGCACAAAGAATTCTCGTCTGTGTATTCTGCAGTCTGTTCTGCATTGATATGCAGCAAGTCCTCCTGTTAGGCCAGGTTCACATGATCTCCTGCAGAGGGGGGAAATAATGTTCAAAAATCCATACTTGGCATAGCTTTTACCTTTAGGTTGTGTTTCTGGCAGTTGATCCCCAGTTTCGCAGATTTCTGACTGAATGGAAGGAATTTGTTTTGTGCTTCCGAGATCACTTTTGGCCTGCCTGACTTTGAATCGTCTTAATAAATACCAGTTTGTTTAAATAATTTAATAGTCTTGGCCGTAGCAGTTGACCACTAGTAACACTAGTTGAGGCTGTTTGTCTGGCTATTTGTCTTAAAGCTCACCCTTTTATGCTTATGCCACTTCCACCTTGACCTTTACACTGAAACCCACATTCTTAGTTGCCATTCTATTGAAACGCAAAAGATTTTTTGAATGTATTTTGCTTATGGTTGTCGGCTATCGCACAAAAGTAAACCGCTGTGATTTAGACATTTTAGTTAATTGAGAAAAATATTAAAGAGAGCAAATAAGCAATGATCTGATACAAGAAAAGGGGTTTTGAAAACATGACTACAGAGAATGGAACAATGTGCATATGCAGACATATTTAAAAAAAAAAAATATTCATTTGCAAGCAATGCACCTTTTTTTTATTTTTATTTTTTTTTATTTTTTATTTTTTTTCTCTTCTGTAATTCCAGGCCGAGGTCGTGGCGAACCTTTCTACCAAAGAAGTATTGAAGAAGGAGAAGTGGGCTTTGGCCGCAGTGTCAAAGAGATACACCGCAGCCAGAGCTGGGATGACAGGTGAGTGAACCATTTACAGAACTGCTAATACGCTGCCTGTCTGTATTGTAATTAGGACCATATAGAGATTGTACCTTACCTTACTTATTTATTTTATTTTAATCCAGTAGACATTAAGTATAAATAGACATAAAGTGCCGTGCATGTATTCGTCCCTTTGCATTTGCACACCGTGATTGTCTTATAGTGCACCAGAACCGTACACGGCTATTGACAAGTAATACTGCAATTTAGAATGTTGTAAAGACCAAGCAGGAAACCCCAATGAGGTATTTAACCACAAAACTGTGAGTAATCTTCTTCTACTTGGCGTTCTTCAGGGGCGAGCGGCGTTTTGAGAAGCCACTGCGCCGAGAGGTGGGCCGGCCAGGCTTCGAGGAGTCCGGAGGCCCCGTGGGTCCGGGGAGGAAGGAGTACGCGCGTGCCGACAGCGATAACTGGCGCACCCTGCGCGAGGAGCAGCAGGAGGAGGAAGAGGGAGAGCCAGGCAGCAGCTGGAGGATGGCCGTACCCCGCAGGGATGGTATGACCATTTCTAAAAAAAACACAAAGAACGCACACACCTAAATGCAAACTCCGTTTCTAGACATGCCACTCACTTACTCACTCCCACTCTCAGATGGCGGTCCTCGTTCAGCTGGTTGGCGGGACCACAGTGGTTCCACTGAAGGCAGGCGCAGGAAGTTTGACTTTGACTTCCGGGACTCTGATGGGCACCCTGGGGGCCGCAGGCGTGCTGGCAGCGAGGGGATGGAGGATGACCGCGATGGCCTGCCTGAGTGGTGCACGGACGAAGAAGACGGAGGGATGGGTACCTTTGACTCCTCTGGAGCCTTCATGTCCATCAAGGTTTGTGTGCCTTTCAGTTTCCATGTTTTGTTTATGTAGGGTAACTACAAATACCTTGTTCAATTGATGTGTTGATATTATAAAATTATATATTGATATTTAAAAAAAGTATAGCTATATTTTTCTAAACCTGTCATTTAATGAAATAATATCAAAATATGCCAAAGGGCAGGGACTTGATGTATTATTCTAATTGAGGGAATTGAATATGTTAGGTAATATAGGGAACATTCTGCCTGTCATCTTCAAAACACTCAAGTCAAAGTGGTCATTAACTTGATCTCAAGTCTCTTTTCTACATCTCCCTCCCCCCTCTCCTAAAAGGGTGGAAAGGAGACAATCCTAGAGGAAGAGTTGGATTTCCAGGGAATTGAAGAGGAGGAAGAGGAGGAAGAGGAAGCAGAGGAGAGCCTGGCTGAAACGGAGAGGAGCAACGGCATGGGAGGAGACAAAGGCAAGAATTGAGGCCCCTTTTTACCTTTTGGTATCTCACAAGGGTGGTCATTTTCATGATTTCAAAAAAAAATAGTAGACCACTAAATTACAACATTTAGTCAACAGCAAGGCGGTATTCAATAACGTAACATTTTCAAGAAAGTTTGAAATGATCTAAATCAGTTTTTCTCGTGCTGGAAGCAATATTTTGGAAAGGGGGGCGTTAAGGTAACATTTAACAGTTTTATTAATGTTAACGAGATTGCGTTCGCATTACAAGGCATGATACTAGCCCACATAGCGATCATATTTGAACTGAGTAGCTGTCATCCTCATACTGCCTGATATTTATTTTATAATCTTCGCTAGATTATTATTTATTAATTTAGTCAGTCAGTTTTGTTGTTCTCATCGTCGGCGCGAAATTCCTGTGGGATTATGTTTGAAGGTTCTATTGTCGTGACAGAAGACTCCGCCTTGTGTAGCCAAAGTAGGCTCAGGTAAGCCAGTGTTTTTTATTCTGGCCCACGGTGGTATGTTATGATTGCTGTTTCTGTGAGGAAGTTCTGAATTGTAACACATTTGTTCAATTTGTGTTTGTAGCTTCTCGTGACGAGGGTTATGCAGTGTTGGATATGTTATTATCGTGTTATTTCCACATTTATGTAGGCTATTGATATGCCTGTGGTATCTGACATTACTAGAGTAGTTGACATTACTTAGGCAGTACTAGACATTCTAAAATTCACCACCGGTCTGCCAGATTGTCCCCCATATATCGGTCTTAAAAAAAAACAAACAAAAAAAAACTCGGATCCATCCAGATTTTTCCCGGCCCAGTCATTGGCCATGTTCTGTATCTGCCACTGCTTTATAGTCTACTACTCACAGTATAGGCCCCACTTTGGTTCGTAATTTATTTTCATGAATGAAAATGTTTCAAAAACCAATTTTCACCAATCACACCATTCATCTTTAACTAGTCTATGAATAAAATTAAATGCACAAAACATGTAACATGAAAGAGGTGTATTTTGTCTAGGATTGCACAAAACAATGTCAAACCAATCTCCATTTTAAAAACAAAATCTACTGAATTAATTCTGCCAAATTATCAATGTTGAGGCTCAGGCTACTTTGCTCACCTCTGGCTGGGACAGCATGTGGGCCAAATATGTCATACCCGGCTTTCTGGTAGAAGACCAGGCTGCTTCTTCTGGCTTTCCCGATCACGTAGGGATCGCAGGGATTTAGCCAGGTCCTACACATGCAGTCCAAGTACCGCAACCGCTTGGACTTGATGGCTTCAGGCGCACTCCGGCGGAAACTTGCCTCTCTGCAGCCTGCAAAGAAGTAACTGGCGGGGCTCTAACTAACTTTCAAAGGTTACAGCCAATCATTTCTGATTGGCTGTTGTTAAATTTGAATGTCACATTTCGGTTGCATTTAAAAAAAAAAAAAAAAAAAAAACTGTAAATATGTCTATTCACATGGCTCTTTTGTTTCCTGGGAAATAAATCTATTTGTCATTAAATTATTTTTTTGTATGAATTTTGATTAGAACAATAGTAACAACAATCATAGGCCTAATAAAAATCATCATAATAATAATAATACTAATCATTAATATTCAGGGCAGTTAGCCTACATCTTATTTGATGGGGGATCGGTAAGGTACCTGGATAATGAATAGGGGGGCGCTGGACCAAAAAATGTTGAGAACCACTGATCTACATGAACATTTTTGATTTTGTTTACAGTAGGCTAGCAGGCTTTATTTGTTTTGGATTTCTTAGCATTTTCTGTTACATTGCTTTAAATTTCCTTATAGACGCACAATAATAAAGAGCAGTTGCCTGGCATCATTTTGATAATAGAAAAATATACTTTCTTCTCGCGGTGTTCATGGAAAGCTATTGTTTATTTGTTGCTATTGTCTTAACATTTCCTCTTGCACCCCCCCCCCCCAAAAAGGATAAACACTGATGCATTTTTTTCCTACAAGAAATCCTAACCTTTTGTGTTTCGTTTAAATATGTCCTCCGCTCCTTGACCTCAGAGTGTAAGGAAGCTGTTTCCGGTTTGGGCGAAGGGGAGAGGAAGCCCGTGTCCCCCTCCTCCACCTCCACGCCTTTGGCCAGCATCGCTCCTCCAGCCCTGGAGCACCAGCCTAGTACTACTGGCCCCAGCGTGGACCCCCCTCCGCTGAGCAGTCACACTGTCAAGGCCAGCAGTATGCCAAGTGAAGGTACCTGCGTTGTTCCCCATATCCCTACTTGCTAGCTATCTTATCTATCTATAATATTTGACTGCGTATAATTGACGGCTGCGTATTATCATTGTATTTTGTTCTTTTTAGAACATTCCACAAAGATTTCTTATAAGCTGGAAAAGTTGGGAGTGGCAGTAACAGATTCACAAAACAAAAGAGTATAAAAAAAATATAAATCAGTTGACTATGAACTAAGAAATATTCAATTTTCCACAAATTGGAGTTTAGTTAAAGTTCATCAGTAAAATAACGATCTAACCAACGGTCTAGGAAAACTTACCAGAACTAACATGAAAGTACCCAAAATATTACCTTTTATTTTATGTATTGCTCAGGATCCCTTTACGTTCCCGTGTACGTGAGGTTGTTGGTAAATTACAAATGGAAGGACTTGTAACCTAAAACCACATCCAGCGGGTAAAGAAGACGGGTGTTTGAAAGTTGCCCTACTCTTTGTGTCAGATGCAGGAACAGCAGGGGGCTCAAAGACCCAGCTGAGCCCCAGTGGACCCACTCCCTCCAGCCTGTCTTCTCCTCCTCCCTCTTCCACCACTCCTCTCCTACCACCCCCTGGAGGTGACACAGAAGATGACGAGGGCATGAAGCACCTGCAGCAGGTAGAAATGGCTGAGGGACAAAAGGATGATCTATTTGTATTTTTGATAATTTAAAAGTACACCACTAGTGGGAATTTAAGTAAGCTTTTAGTTTGCTCTGTAACGCTATCTCTAGCAAAAGTAGAATTGCAGTGCCCTATTATAAACCCTTTTCCTTCTCCTAATTGTTGTATATCTCATCTGCATTCAGAAATACTGCATACCCTTGACTATTTCAAATGAACCATAGGCTGAATGGCCCCTATTCCTCAGAGGTTAGAATAGTTTGTTGTCAACACAAATTATGTGTGTTTAGGAGGCGGAGAAGATGGTGGCGTCTCTACAGGACACATCCCACGAGGAGGAGTGTTTCACCCAGGCCCTCCAGCAGCAGCAGGAGAGCAGAAACACTGCAGCAGCCCTGCCGCTGTCCCACGAGGCCGCTATGAAGTGGTTCTACAAAGACCCCCAGGGCGAGATCCAAGGTACTGCATCTTTTTCCACTGTAGATAAAGTGTAGAAGTGTGCTTCACACACTACACTCCCAGGTGTGTTCAGTAGACAACCTTTTTTCTTTCCTTTTTTTTGTTTTTTGTTTGTTGGCGCCCCCACTTGCTGTCCATACACTCACACATGAGACAAAATGGTTTGGAAGGGAATTACTGCTTGCTTAACTTAGTGTCACCATGTTACCATGCAGAAATGTAACTAATGAACCCATTCAATCTACAACTTTGACGAGTACAAATCTGATGGAGACCTCACAATCGCATCTATCATAAATATCTTTATTGGATTGGGAATTCGGGGGAGCTTTTCCGGCAGCTGGTTAAGCTAGACGTAAGCCAGTTAGATGGTGGAGCCTGCGCTAACCCAGCTCCCCATATTGTGTTCCTATCTAGGGCCATTCACCACCCTGGAGATGTGTGAGTGGTTCCAGGCCGGCTACTTCACCATGACACTGCTGGTGAAGCGGGGCTGCGACGAGGGCTTCCAGCCACTGGGGGACGTCATCAAAATGTGGGGCCGCGTGCCCTTTGTCCCCGGGCCCTCCCCGCCCCCCCTGCTGGTGAGACAGCCTCCACCACCCCAGCGCCCACAGCCCACCCGGGCCCCTGCCGGGACAGTGAGTCAGAACTCAGCCAATACAGAGGAAGAGAGGGGAGGGGAGGTGGGGGAAGACCACCTGTGGTTGATAAAGGAGACTGTAACAGAAATGATATTAGCATTGTCTGTATAGAGAATAATGCTGCTAAGGTATATTGATACATAACTTGCTTCTGCGGGAACAGACACTACTCACGCAGTCATTGACAAAGCTATGTCTAAAGTTATTTTTTGCAAACAATTAGAAGATCAAAATCTGCTGAAAGTCAAAAAGATACAGTATGACCGGCTTCAATGCAGTTTTATCTAGTGGCTTAAATTGCCATGTTATCAATTATCCATGCAGCTTTATCAGGGATTAGTGATTATATGAACTAAGCTGTAAGAGACATTTATAGTCATGTTCCCACACATACCTGAGTCTACATTTGCACTTTATATTTTATGTAACTATAGTTGCAGAAACGTAGTGATGGATAAACAAAATGGCCGTATTGCATTTTTGCAAGCCTACAGTGTTTGTACCAAATCTGTTTTGGTACAAACACAGGGGGCAGGACAGTCTAGTGGTCTAGGTGTTGGACTCCCAGCCGTAAGGTCATGGGTTTGAGCCCCAGAGTCGGCCTACCTGTAAGCATCCTTGAGCAAGATGCCTAACCCCTACCTGCTCCATGTAATAGCACCTTGTAATTGTAAGTCGCTTTGGATAAAAGCGTCTGCTAAATGCTGTAACTGTAACTGTTTATTAGTTGTATAACAAACGCTACCCTCAAACAAACACTACTGATGGTAGACCTATTCGATATAGCATTGATTATTTGATTGATATTGGAAATGGCTTTTTAGCCCAAAAAACCACCAACTGTCTCGGTCAACCAGTAAAATGTTTTGTCATAGTTCCTGTGTCGATAATGCTCTGTATTGACGTGTCATCTTTCTCGGCCATTTTCAAGGGAAACCTGGACCAGGAGCGCCTCAAGAAGCAGCAAGAGCTGGCAGCAGCAGCTCTGTATCAGCAGCTTCAGCAGCAGCAGCAGCTATTCCAACTCATTAACCGGTGGGGCCGCTACTCCACTCTCAACAGACTCCCTATTAGTTAACGTATATATTTGGAGCTTCAACCCCGTTCTTCAGAAAACCTATGGGTGACGTCACGGAGGGTTTGTCCACTTATTTATACAGTCAATAATAATGACATGTTTTGTGTGTTCCAGGTGTAGTGAGCAGAGTATGATGCCTTCGATGAACAGGTCGATGTCAGTGCCAGATACAGGGTCCATGTGGGACATGCATACCTCAGCTTCACAGCCGTCAGGTACAGTGCTACGTTAATGATGAAATACTTCCAATCATGCAGTGGATTTCAGTGTTTATAAAAAAACCCCCACCTTTTTGGAGCCACAACCACCCAAAAAAAAACACTACTTGATATGGTTCATGACCAAGACCTTTCCCCCCCATCTCTTTAGGCGGTGAAGCCAGTCTTTGGGACTTAACAATGAATTCTTCTACTCAGGGTCCAACTCTCGAACAGCTTCAAAAGGTAATTGTCGGCATCTCTGCAGGCACATTACACATGTTGTAGTAGAAGTTGTAGTATAGTGAGGCCAGGATACGAGTATGAGCTGTTGGCGTTGGCTTGTTGACACTTGACCTTTTGACTTCCCAGCTCCAGCAAGAGAGGCGAGATGCCGAACTCAGGGCGAAGCGCGAGGAGGAGGAGCAGCGCAAGCGGCGCGAGGAGAAAAGGAGGCAGCAGGAGGAGCAGAAAAGAAGGGAGGAGGAAGAGCTCTTCAGGCGCAAGCAGGAGAGGCAGGAGCGACAGGTAGGACGAGTTTCCCCCCCGTTGCACAGACGGCACAGACGGCACGGAGAGTGTCTCGCTTTCTGAGCTTTTTCTCCACTTTGGCTCGCATATTCGACAACGTTTTATATGAATACAACGGTCTGGTCAATCAAAATGTCGTACCTTGTCGATGACCAGTGTGACCTCATCCGTGAATATGTTTAAAAAAACGCGAGGTGAAAAAAATACTGATTAACATAAGAGCAGATTAAAAGCGGGTTGGCTCCGCCGTATGTGTGCAACGCCCTAAAGTTGTCTGTTCTTCCGCTCTGCACGTCAGTGTGGAAACTCTTCATTCAAGTTATTTGTAATGGCGGTACCAATAGCTATCAATCAAATTATTAACAGGTGATTGGAACAACTTCAACCAATCAGAACAAGAACCCCGTGGGGGTGATTTACAGAACACAGGCACACTGAATTAGCCATCTTGATGCTGATTGTCCGGTGGTTCTCTGTTCTCAAACGGTTTTGAATGATTGAATTAGTTCCCAGACTGATATGCACATGGGAGCACATGGCAGAGCCTGCCAAACCAGGATGTGTTTTTACCCAACTCTTCTGCGTGCCCTCCTCCAGTGCCGTCAGCAGCAGGAGCTGATCATGAAGCTGCTCCAACAGGCGCCCCAGCAGCAGGCTCCCTCGGCTGGCAGCTCGGCCTGGAGCTCGGCTTCCTCCTCGGGGCTGACCAAGGCGGGGAAGCCCCCGGCCCTGGCCCTGCTGGAGATGCAGCAGGAGGCAGAGAGGCTTTTAAAGCAGCAGCACCAGCAGAGAGCCCAGCAGCAGCGAGACCGCGTGAGTACCCCACGTGTTTCACTACCATGATTTAACACACTGTAGCTGGAATACACCCACTTTTAAGAGCCACTGTAACACGCTGTTTCTGCGTCTCCAGCACCCTGGCATGTCAATGGGCAGTTCCTCCATGGGGGGGCAGTGGGTGGAGGGCGTCGGCTTATGGGGGGGGCCCGGAGGCATGGAAGGTAAAGCTGGGAGCGGAGGCTCCACAGGGGGCATGTGGGATGAGGCCGTCAAGAGCCATGCCGGTCTCCGCGGCAACAGCAACAACAACATGGGCATGAAGAACAGCCGGAGCAGCCCCTCGCTCAGGTATGCAACGACATAGGATGAGCTTGCCTACGAACATGCATCACATGTCAGGGTCATGGAATGCCTGGAATGTGGAGTTTGGAAACCAGATTCCATGTTCTTTGGCCAAGTCTTGAAATACAAGGAGATTCCAAGAATGTTGCTTCATATGCAAATCCCTCAAACTCTAAACTAAATGATCTCGGTATTGGTATTGGATTAAATGGCATCAGCAAACAAATGCAAAGTTATCTTACTGTGACTTAGCAGAGCCATTCCATAGCTTTCATCTGGCACCTGTTGGAGTAATCCACGCCGTCTTCCCACAGTCACTTATCCGTCTAACACACACTCCCTCTGTTGGTGTGCTCTTGCCCTGTGCAGTGATCAGTACATGATGCGCCGCAAACGCACCGAGGAAGAGGACAAGCTTCTCAAACTGCTGCAGGGCATGAAGCCTCAGGACGGCTTCACCACCTGGTGTGAACAGATGCTGCACGCCCTCAACACCTCGGCCAACAACTCCTCCTCCCTCGACGGTGAGCCGTTCACCTTTTGTCCCTCCGGTCCGTTTGACATGACCAAAAATGCAAATGGTTTGCCAACTGGCGTGTCTGGAGTCACAGGTGCACGGTAGTGAAAATACACTGTAGGGATGCGAGTGCAAAGGTCTATTTCATGCGTCGTTGCATTACAGAATGTGTCACCTAAACTGATTGACACAAGCATTAGAGCAGCTGTGGTGTTTTGCTTTTCCCCAAAAGGAAACATTTCCCAACATTTGACACTTTGGTGATTTTACCCAAGCAGTTGATTTGTCCAGTAATGCCCCCTTCAGGACTACAATCTTTATTACTACCTCCACAGGAACATAAGAACACAGTCACGCTTTCGATCACCATGGGCCCTCATGGCCAAACCTGCCCATATATTTCCACTTATGTACTGAAGGTGTGTTCCTTTTGTATGCAGTGGCCACCATCGTGGCCTACCTGAAGGAGGTGGAGTCTCCCTATGCAGTGCTGGACTTCATCCGGTCCTACCTAGGGGACACAGTGGAAGCCAAAGAGTTTGCCAAACAGTTCCTGGAGCGACGTGCCAAACAGAAAGCCAACCAACAGAGACAGCAGCAGCAGGTGGGCCTGGACGGTTGGCCTGTGTGTGATAGTGATGTCCTTTTTGAAGCTGTTGTTAAATGTTTGTTAAACAGGTGACTCTAGCTTCATTACTGTTCTCTCTTCATATAACTCGATCGAAGAAATAGTCAGGTGGAACAAATTTCCACTGATCCAAAGCCCATTAGATAAACAAATCTGTAAAAAAAAAAAAAGATTCTCTAGCATTTTACGACCCCTGTAAACCATTGTAGTCATGCAAAAGATGCTAATGTTACGATGGTGAAAGTGATAAAACTATAATAAACTATATTTCTTTGTTTTATATTAATCTCAGTTATCAAAGGAAGTGGCTGGACTGAACATGAACTTCCCACTGCAGGTAAGACCCCACCTGTCGTATGTCATCTCCGCTAGTCATGGGGCCTGTGTTTCCCTGACACTTTTTTTTCCCCATCTCTGTTAGGACTCCATGCGTGGTATGAATCCCAGCGCCCTGCAGTCCATGTTCCAGGCTGCCCACATGGGCAAAGCTGGTCTCTATGACAACCAGGGAGGCAAGATGAAGAAGAAACAGCCCATGGTGCTGCACGCAGACCCCAGCATCTTAGGTACGCGAACGTCCCCCTCAAAAGCCCACTGTTGCATTCGAAAAGAAGGTGAATAGATCCTGTGTTTACCAGCTATTGTTTATTGGTATTTATTGTAAATCAAGCCCCTGCTAGTGCTCTCAGAAACCACTTTGGTGCTAGTATCGTGGTTTAATCACAGCTGTTCAAAGGCACAACAAGAAGTTTTGCTGAAGTGATAGCATACCCTGCAGTACAGGCTGCATTTCCCACGAGCCCCTTTGCCCCGTCGGAAAAGTGCTACCTCTACTCTCTGGTCAACAAGTGTGTGTGTATAAAGTTAAAAGAATAGTTGTGAGATTTTGCGGTGATTCAGTCAGAACATCGGCTATTTTTACAAGATGTAAATTAGGTAATATTGGTATAAAACGAATTTGACCCGGTTGCAAGCATTTGGAGTCATTCTAATAACGTGCAAACTTCATCACTCATGTCTGGTACTTAAATACCATGGACACTGATTGAGGAAATGGCAGAAAACTCCTTGTAGTGCCTTTTTTTTTTTTAAGTTATGAGTTATATATGCGGCCTATTGTGCTTCTCGCTATGCAGTGCCGAACCCCCTCAAAAATGGGACTTTGCCCAATGCAGCCTCACCTACAATTAGTCCATTTTGTTTTTTAACGTGCTTCCCATATGGAATGTCCTTTGTGTCGCTTGTTCTGCGTGTAGCTATGTCTATTAGGGGTCAACCAATATGTTTTTTCAGGGCCGATGCCAATTATTAGTAATAAAGGAGACTGATAACTGATATTTGGAACCAATATACATTTGCAATAAAAATATTTGTCAAAATTTAGAACAACACAAACTCCAACACAAAACTTTGTTGAAATGCCTTAAAGCACATGTTTAATTAAGAGAACTTTTCAACATATAGCATTTCTTATAAAGTTAATTGAAATTAATAGTAGAATAAATAAACAAAATGGCTCCCCAAAGTTTTATAAAAGTACAAATAAATAAACTAGTGAAACTAATTTGTACTAAAATGTTAGTCTAAATTAGTATTCCCAATTCAGCAGCACCAGATTGTGATGCTGAAAGTAGAGTTGCTCTATTCCTTTAAGGCGGTGGTGCATTGGGAGACGTGTGTTCCGCCATCTTGGAGAGGGCACTGTGTGTGTGGGTGTGTGCTCTACAAGTAGACAGAGGAACGGAGTTGCAAGCATGACACCCCCTTCGTCTTAATGGAGAAATAAATTAAATAAATGTCCAACAATGGCTCAGAGCCGAATTGGCGAGGAAGTAACATAGGTTACAGTATGCAGAACAGAAATCATATTCTAGCAAGGTAAAACACAAGTGTGATATAATATTCCATGTCATAATAAAATATAGAATATACAAAAAATATACCTTTGCCAGGAGTTTAGAGTGATATTAGTCTCTCGGTTTGAGGGGTGGGAAGGAAAGGATACGATGGAGTCCGACATTAGCCTGTCTAGATGCCGGTGGAACCCCAGTGCTAGCCGTGCCCTCTTAATCTCCTCTCTGTGTGTCTTCACCCCCTCCGCAGGGTACTCATTCCATAACGCGGGCGAGTGTCTCAGCCTGAACGAGATGGAGATGGTGGAGGATTACTGACGTGACACAACGCAGCAGCAATAGCTACCTGAGGCCTTTTTCCCCTTGTCTTTTTAATCAGACAAAAAAAAAAACCTGATGACGAATGTGCACTGCTAGGGGGGGGGGGGGAACTGGGGCGGGGTGGGGCTCGGGGGAGGAGGACAACAAAAAAAGGGCTCTCTGCCACACCAGGTGATCACTTGAGCGGGTGAGAGTCAGGTGGGGCAGTGTGAGAGTTAAAATTAATAAATATATTGAAAAAGAAAAAAAAAGGAAAGATGGGTTATCCTCTGGCACTCAAAAGACTAAGCACCTTATACTGAACTAATGCACTTTAGGGATTTGATTAGGTTCTATTTTTTTGTTAAGAATCGGCGCACATACTGTGTTTTTTAGATATGTGGCGCTCTGTGTGCACATGTGATGTGTGTGGGGTGGTAGGGGGCGTTGCAACTGGAACAGTAAAGTTTTGTTTTTTGGGGGGGGTGGGTGTGGCTCCGGGTTCAGAGTCAGGGGGACCCTTTAGTTTGAAACCTTATCAAAAAGCAAGTCCTTTCTTGAAAGACAAACACTGTTGATATTTCTCTCTTGTTTAGCATTTTTTTACATTTATATAAAAAAATGAAAGCTATTGAAAAATGGATTATAAAAAAACTTGAAGATTTGCACTTGCCTAAAAAATTACTAAGAAAAAAACAAAAAAAAAACAAACGGACGATGGGGGGGGGGTTAGTTAAAGAATATTTTCGTGAGCATGTGAACGCGTGAGTGACTGACTTTGTGATGGTTGGTGCGTATCAGTAATATACCAGTCTGCACAATGTTTGTTTTCTTTTATTTCATCGCTTACCAAGATGTATGAAACATAAGAGGCCATTTTCATCTTGTGTGGGTATTTTTATTTTTTTTCCTCCTGAAAGATAATTTTCTCAAATATAGAATGTCTTGTATGTCCTCCCATATGGGGGGAGTGTGTGTGTGTGTGTGTGTGTGTTAAGAGTAAATGAATTGAGGAGGCAATTGCACAACACATACTTTCTCTCTCACCAGCTCTTCATCCCCAGATAGATATTTGGGGGGGGTTGGTGGTTTAAAACAAAATGCATTTGTGTGTAAATGATAGCTTCTGTGCTCCATCGTATGTTAACCACCACTTCATAGGTTCGTATTTTCCTGAGCATTTCCCCTCAGGCAGCTGTCTCTAGACCTTTGAGGACTGGTAGACGGTTCAAAATCATGAGGGACACTTAAACATGTTTTGCGTCTGCGCAAGTGTACACGTCTGCGCGTCTTTCATTTACTGTTCATAGAAATGAGTTAAAACTACAGGTACTCATTTGTGTGCGTGTCCTTTTTTCTTAATGTGTGTGAATGCACATCTGTGCCTACGAACTCTGATAGTTTGAGCGGCCATTCAGACATTAACCTTTTTAGTGAGCGAGCAAGTGTGACCTGTGTGAGTGTTCAGCACAGTGTATGTTAATGTACGTAACTTTATATCGTAAATATTTCTAGTTGAGGCTGGGGGGTGATCCATCGAATACTTAGTCCAGTCTGTTTTTTTTTGTTTTTTTTTCCCGGGGTGTGATCACGTTGCCTTTTTGTCAGCTCTCGAACTTGTGAATGAAAGCTGTCGAGGTTTCTGACTCTGCTAAAGATAAAGAATATATATACAGCATCTTAATGTGCAAGTGCGCAGGTTGATGCATGAAATGTTAGCATATTGTGTTACTTCATTGTTGCAATTTGATGAGTTTTTGTTAATGAAAAATATATATGAATATATACCTTTTTATATACAAAGTTAAAAAGTATTTGGACTAAGATTATGAGCACTTGGGGCTGCTATTTTTGTTTATTTGTCTTTTTTTTTTTTTTTTTTTTTTTGTTTGTTTCATTACCGCCATGTGAAGTGTTTGTATTATTTCTTTCTTAAGAAAATATTGAATGTATTCCAAAAAAAGACAAGAAATCCGTGCTGATACCAGATTAGTTTTTTTTCCTCAAAAGATTTCAAAAATGGAAACAAAAAAAGCTTCAAAGACATGCATTTAGCAAGTGTCTTTTATTTTCTTTTTCTTTTTTTTTCTTTTTTTTTTTTTTACACAAAGAAGAGAAAATATCTCAAATGGATACAGTTGAACACACTGCCTCTACAATCCTGGTCGTACAAACAGTGACTATGAAAAGACTCTTTCTATTCCATACTGGAGCTTTTTGGTTGTTTACAAACCACACGGATTTCTGTGGGTGCAGTTTATTTTTGTTTTCTAAATTTTATTTTTTATTTTCCCTTGCATGGGTGGGGTTTGCAAGTGCGCTTCTGCCACATGGACATCAGGTGGCATTGGTTATTGAGGAAGAGGGCTGGCATCGCAACAACAGACAATATCCCACTATCCAACCTTTCGCCTGGCTGTGAATCCTGGGACTCGGATGATCAACAAAGGGGCAGAGATTTAAAAGCGGAATGTGTTTTTTCATTTTGCGGTGCTGAGGGGCTGGTATGGGTACATCGTTGTTTGTGCGCTTGCCCTCATCTCGTGAGCACCCAGACCCTACCCTCACCAACAACTCACCTATGCACTTTTGTTCATTCAAGCTGTGAGGTACCGTTTTTAGGGATGGGAGCACAATTTACAACAGGAGGATTACTACGGATTTCGACAGTCGCCGATATTCCCAAACTGAAATGAGACTTCTCCTTCCACCTCCTGTACATAACCATATTTTTGTATTACCTTACAGAGGACAAAAACAGACTAGTTGAAGGATGAAGGAAAATTTGACAAGAAATGGATTATATGGAGTGAATGTTCAAGAATACCAAACTTTTTGACTCTAGTTGGTGATGAATATACTTTTGGTGGGTTTCTCTTAGCTTGCCAGTGACCCTGCTTTTAACAGGGTCGGGAGAGAGAACCACACTGGCCTGAAGTTTAGGACATGCTGCAGTGGCTCCAAGACTGATTGATAATTATTTATCGAAATGGATACTGCAGTGGCCAAGTCCTAAGTGTCTGATCAATGGTAAAACGAGGCAGATGGGAGGGGTGTGTCTGGTGAGAAGGTTTGTTTCAGACGACCACTTCACTGCCCAGCCTGGTGCCTGACTGGAGAGAAACACCATGACCAGATGAGAAAGAACCTTGACGCTGGTAAGACCTGCTTGTGAAGTGGCTGTTCATGATGCTCACTCATATTCTGCTTTTAATTTGAATATGCCAATAACAAGTTTCTTTTTTGAGTTTCTCTCAAAAGAAATGTTACCCAATTAAATGGGGCATTAGGAATATGCATCTCAAGCAAAGAGATGGTCCTTTTCCTTTTTCTTTTTTTTTTTTAAGTGTGCTAATTTAGCTAATTTTCAGCCCTGACTTCATCCAAATGTTGTTTCCCTTTTAATAATGGTGCACAAATTATCAATGAGCATAACCTCACTGATAGCTGTTTGCCGGCCCAGATGTAGCTAGCAAATAAAACCCGTCAAATTCTTTAACATCTGGCTATTGCATTGTAAGTCCAGTGAGAGGCACTTTTATTGCTATGGTGTTATACACCATGATGATGGGGGTGGGGAACAACATTTCAAATAAGGTCTGGGTGAAAAAAGGAAGGCCTCTACATGGAACTTGCCTGTAAGTATCCTTGAGTAAGCCTAAATGTGTTGTTTAATAGTTTATGGCAGCCTGTTTTATGGTTAGCTGTGTAATAGGGGTTTATGCGTTAAATCGGTTACATCATTTTTGAATAAAGGGAATACAGACTGACTGAAGTGAACAGAATATGGAGCTCATCAGTCGAGATTGCCTTACAAGGCTAAATATCGTGTACAAATGAAGAAATTGGTATATTAATTTTCATTATCCATAGTTAACATCACAAAAAAGAACTATGTAAATGTAGTCATTGTTGCTGTCTAAACTCCCCTTTTGTGTGGTAATGGTTTTGTGGGCTTTCTGTTTCTCTTGTGACAGGGTCTGCAAGCTGCCCGTTGAAAGGACGATCTACAGCATTTCTGTTAAGCCCTGGCCGTTTCAGCTAAAACCTTCTCAATACCTGCTGTTTGGACGTCTGACTGCTTAGACCACTGGCAATTCTCAGTCGGGACAGCCACGTGACGTCAAATGAAATGTTATTTCAATTCAGATTCCATCTGTCAAGGTTCTTTTATTTTTTTATTTTTTTTGTGGGGGGGGGGATGCTTTGAACCGGCCGTTGCCAGTGATCAAGGGGTTTGAGGAAGGGGAAAAAATTCCCTCAAGTGACTGATCAGATGGAATCAACCACAAACTGGAACTGGCGGTGATAGTGCGATGATCATCTCGCCACCGGGCCAGAAGACCTGCTACCCTGCTCAGATGTCAGAGACTAGAGCTTGGGTTTTGGTTGGACCTTGCTTGATTATATCTAAGTTAGCTGAGTGTCCTGCAGCTCTAGAAAGTACATGAACCGAAAGCAATGTACAAACCACAAACATGACACACCTACACATACATGTAAAGAAACATTCACATCGCACATATAGATTGCAGAGCAAGGAAATCGAACACGCACACTACACCAAAGCAGGCGGTGACTTACGCTCACTAACAATAGGTTCTTCTCTGAACATCTACACAAGTAAATTAGCTGCATATGTCAATATCAAACACGAGCAGAAAAGCTCTAATATACGCCAGAGCATTTTGCTATGTAAATAATGTAATGAAAGTTTGTGTTTAGATTTTTCTCTCCTAGTCTGTCTGTTTCAATTATCTGTTGGACATGCCTTAATTTGTATAGTTCAGTCCTGGACATCTTACTGAAAATAGTCTTAAAGTAATTACCACCTGGAAACCACCTTGATAAATGTTTCTGTGATTTTGAGATGGGGTGAAGTGTCTGGCTAACTAAACGGTCTTTAATGTGTTAACCAAACACCCTATACACGGATCGACATATTACAGTGGAAATGTAATAGAGTGGCAGGCTCTTTCAGTAAGATAATTCAGGTGGAGTTTTTTTTTTAGTCTTTTTTTTTTTTTATATATATTTTATTTTATTTTCTTTAAATGGAAGAGTGGATTTGTTTGATTTCCTGTTTAGATTACAGCTGAAGGTGCAGGCTTATTAAAGGGCTGGAGTCTGTACTGTTAGGAGCTGAGTTGACTGGGGTAAAGGCAATTAATTTGCCTGTAAAACTTGTATTTCATAGCAGTAGATAAGAGAATGTTAAACCAGAGTGACTTGGCCAAAACATAGTGTTTATTTAAATTTTATTTCTTCTACACCCAACCAATAACTTGAATAATATTGAAAGGTATTTTTACATGTATAGGACTTGACTTGTAGGGAGTGGAAACCTTGTTCTTTGAAGTAAACATGACAGATATTATGTTTCTGTGGGATAATTACTAAATCTTTAAGTGTGACAAATTGGCTAAGTTTACTTCTGTGTTCAACCTGCAGTTTTGCTGCCTTGTATCTGATCATCTGATTCTCTTTCTATCTTATCGGAGGGCACTGACTTAAACATTAGCAGTCTGTGGATAATGTAACATTTAATACTGTTAAATGACGATTCAAAATGATCTTTGCCCCATAAATGCATAATTTATAATTGGGATGAGGATTCATCTTTTAACCAGCCAATAGATTATTGTATTAGTGTTGATGAAATCGGTATGCTGTTAGTAATTAACATTAGAACTGATATGGAATACCCTTATCTTGTCCAAGTAAATACTTAATCCTCATAAGAGTTATTTTTGGTTGCTAGTTATGTGCCAAACCTTAAGTAAGTAATACACACAAAATTTGGCACCAGAACATCCAAATGTTGAATTGTTACTTAATAGTTTTTAAGCTTGATATTGGCACTAATAGCAGGGAAAAACAGGCAGATTCAGAAAGATCGTTGTGCCATAGCTTCTCTTACCAGTTTTGAATGACATACGGAATACCTCAGTATAAAAGTCCTTTTTAGTGATATCAGGTTGTAGTTATTGTTCTGTCACTGTTCAAAAGAGTAAAGAAAAGTTTGTGTACCACAAATGCTTTTATGAATAGTTAAATAAGGAAATTGTGTTGTCAAAATAATTTGATATTTTTCCCCCTGAGATGAATGGGTATTGATATCACGGATTTCTTTTACATAGGAGCCATAGTAAGTAAGCAAAGCCCCAATAGTGGTGGCCCTTAAATATTAATACCCATTATAAAAATAACCTTTTAAATTAGTGAAAGTTTGAACCTTGTCAGCTCAGCTCCTTGCTTAAAACATTTTAGAATGTTACTGAAATAACTGAAAATGTTTCGGAAAAGATCAATTGTAAGAATATGTAAATAGTTTGGGTTTTGTTTTGAAGAACAAAATAAAATGGCATTTAAAATTGACTAATTTTTTATCCCAACCTGAGCCTCCATATCGAATCTAGCAGGACTTTAAGTGAAAAGGCACAAAAAACTGCTAATGCTGCAATCCATTGCATACCGGAAGTTGATATTTCCGAGTCGGTATTCACGACTTCCAATTTAAATCATAGATTTAAATGCGTCCCAGTGCATCTACTCGGGAAAACATTGATGCCCGCAGCAAAGCGTTTATATGGCAAGTCTCTGAACTTCACAAACATCTACCGAGGACCTATATAAATTACCACAGTTCCAATCGCAAAGAGACACGCTAGAACTACATCTGATTTAACAGATTACCACACTTTAAATGTGCTACCGTGTGCTCGCAAAGACTTACATTGAGCACAAATCAACTGAATGGAAATGGCAACTATAACACTGTTACAGCACGTTTCACTGCATAAAGTTAAAGTTCATGAAAAGGTAATTATGTTTATTGTTCAATGTGTGCGAAACCGGGCTAGATAATCTCACAAGTTTCCAATTTGAATTTACGTGTCGTTTTTGTCCCGAGTTCCGAGTGCAAATAAAAAGCAATTTAGGAAAACACGTCACGACTCTCAAATATCGCGATAGTCTTTACAAACACATGGCCGCCTTCAGTGTTTACAACTTTATATGATGTACTCCTGAATAACACTAAGCCAGGGTGGGGGGTGGCAGTCCTTATTTTTAATTTAGCTGTAACGGGCATTTAGTAATTTAAAGAAAATATCAGAACGCACGAGAGGAAATCCGCTTCAAATTAAAACGTCTTAATCCGAGGCCAGAACAACCACAACACAGAGAGGTACGATTAGCAATGGCTAAAGCTAACAGGAGCTAACGTTAACGTTATTATGCTGACGAAACGTCCAGATCAATTCTTGATCTGATATAATTGTGTCGTTAAATGCATATTCAAGTTTCAGTTGAATCACAGTAAATAAACTCGTAAAAATTGGCTCAAATATCCTAATATCTAGCCATGGTCACAGGTGTGTACTAGTGAGACAATCAATGATTTCAATATTATTTTAAACTACTTATATTTCCCATTTTATATAAGATAGTTTTCACCTTTGGGTGGAGTCAATTTTACATTACGGTGTTTACTGTGCTGTATATTCACTCATTTACTCGCATATTCATCTGTTTCTGCAACTGCACATTTTCCTCACGGTGATGAATGAATAGTGCTCAACACCGAAATAGGCTACAATGCACTTGCGCTGTCCCCTTTCCACAACCTCTTTACCTCCACCCTCCTTACCTGCCCTTCTTTATGTCTAGGCTAGTGGGTACTGTGATGTCCGCGTCCCCCAGCAGACTCAGACACCCACATTGCAAGAAGAAGCACTACCCCAGTAGCACCTATCTCACCCACGGCTGACAGCCTGCTAACAGACGAGGCACAGAGCCAGAACTGGAACACCAGGCGGGGCACTTGACAGGAGAGAGATGTCTGATGCAGAGCAGGGCAGTGACAGCATAGGACAAGATGCAGAAGCGGATAAGGAGCCCCCTCATTTGACGCCACTGTCACCTGTTGGTGAGATCAGGGGCATTGGTGAGGCCTCCCCGTCTGCCAAGAGGCCCAGGTGGGGTGAAGAGGATTTTGGACTGAGTGAAACCCCCCTCGAGGTGCATGGAGAGCCGGTGCAGGCTGGAATGTCAAAGGATGACCTGGCTCAACCCACTCATGGTGAAGTATCACTGCCTGTAGTAGTAGTAGTAGTAGTAGTAGTAGTTAGATAGGCCAGGTTACTAAAAAGTCCATTAAAAAAACCTGTACAGTTCTTGGGTTTATGGATGTAAATAGCCCCAAATTCATCTTAAGTTAAGATATAATAGGAGTATAAAGTATCTTAGAAAGGTTAGAATGTTTGCTATTGTGATTATTTGATCACTCTAATTGTATACAATTATTTAATTAAAAAATACTGCACTGCAAAGGTAAACCGTAAACTGTAAACCGTAAACTGTAAACTGTTCTACTAACATAAAATTCATAGAATTTTGTTTAATGTTTCCTACAGTATGTCCTTTTTAGACCCTTTTAACCCTTTTTATTAGGAATCCAACCAAAAAGCTTTCTTTAATTTCCGGTAATTAACATGGTAATAATATTTATATAATATTGTGAACTGAAGCGAAGCTGCAGGATATGGTGGGCTGTCAAGCCAGTGAAGAGGTTATGAGTGGAGCCTGTGAAGTGGAATACCGTCAGAATGGAGACGGAGGCTGCAGTGCCCCTCTTGAAGGAGGAGAGAAGATCCTGGGGGTGGAACAGGACAGTCATGCATCAGCTCCTAGCCCTCCAGAAACACAGCAGTAAGTCCAGCACAATCTATGTGTTTGGTCCTTTCTCATAATACAAGCTAGTTAAATTAAAGCTTTGATTTCGTTATAGCAGCTCAGAGCTCCAAATTTCCGCCACAGATCACTGCTGTTTGAAACACAACAGTCCACCAAAGTGTGGGCAGCTCTAGGCCAAGGTACACAGAATAGTGAGTTGGGGGGAGCAGAAGTAGAGAGGAATGCCTCTCAGCCCTCGGGTGGGGCACGTGCATTCAGTTTTAAAACGAAACTATTCCAGTAATATTAGACACAAATGGAGGTTTCCCTGTTATAATTTCCCTGTTATAATGTTGTGATTTATTGATATACTCGCCTAATGAGTCCTGCCTTCTCTTCCGCTCGGTGCCATCTGTAGTCTGGCCCTAGACTTTACACAGAACCCCCACATGCTGACTGGTTCATGGGCTGAATACACCAGTGTCCCAGAGAACTACCTCAAAGGCTGCAAATGGTAAGCCCTATACTCATTATCTGAAAGACATTTGAAGGAATTTTGTGGAAACACATTACCGGTAAATTCTTCAACTGTAGCAGATGCAAGTAGAAACAAGTTTAGAAACAATAGAAGCCAGTAGTGTTGTGGGAAAAAATGAATCAAAAGATTGTCGGTTTTTGGACTGAGAATGAAGTAAAGAACTTGTACAGTCTAGTCAAGGGTAAATAACCATGCATAACAATACTCCCGAGTGCACACCTGGGTCATCTTTTCTTCCAACACCTACCCCACCCCCGTCTCTCCACAGGGCCCCTGATGGTTCATGCATTCTGACCAACAGTGCAGACAATATGCTGCGAGTGTACAACCTCCCTACAGAGCTCTACAGCAACAACTGGGATTTCCTCACGGAGCTGGTGAGTCTGAGAATGTCTACCTATTCTGGTAGCACGTGGCCAGAATGCCCTTTTTAAGAGCCTTGGTTAAGAGTTGGTCTGTTTTGAGTGTGTCTGACAGAACTGCAGCACTGCAATTAACTTTTCTAACATAGCTATAGTTTTATTAAGATTTAGGAATGATAAGAGAAGCAACAGATACACAATTTGTATTTATTAGGAATGCATGAATTATATTTCTGTCATTTGAGCTTTGTGTGCAATTGCAATTTATTAAAGTATTTCATGATTGGGAGGGGGTGCTGGGTTAAATGGTGGCACAGACTGTGCTTACAACTTCAGTCAGGCTGGTGCCTAGTCATGAACAAGTCTCAACCAAAACTGCACACACCTTGAGTTGATATTACTTTGGAGAGGTCAATAGTGATTTGGTGGCCCCCCACACTATTCCTTTGGTGAAAGTGGCCATTCCACTAAAATGTGCATAATGCTTGTTTTGTGTCTGTTGTTGTGATGTGATGTAATTCATGTGACACACTAATATCACTAAAATGCTCACTTGCTAACATGTTGCTGTGTTTTTTTTCTACCTGTCAGAGTCCAGTGCTGCGGATGGCCGAGGGAGACACCATCTATGACTACTGCTGGTACCCCAAGATGAGCTCTCTGGATCCAGAGTCCTGCTTGTGAGCTCTGCCTCTTAGTTCCTACAATTTTCTAGAACATTCTGTCCTTTCTATACCATTTCAGACAGGCTGAAATGGTGTGGACAAGAGTCACTGAAGGGCAAAAGAGTAGAAGAGATGCTTTTTGCAAAGATTTACATCACTGGAGCATTGTGTAAGCTGTTGGCTATTCTACTAACAATAATTCAATTAATTGAATTAATATTTATTTTACTATATCCTCATTACATGTGTTCTGTCTGAACTACAATAGAAGGAAAAATACACTTCTGACAGTCTGGGATAGTGCTCTTTGTTTACACTAGGAGGCGCTCACGCTGCAGAAACGTCCATCAAACAAAGTCCAGTTTTATTAAAGAGAAAAATGCTGGTAAATGTGGACGGAGGAATGTTTTAAAACAATCTCTCATATCCATATTTTAGTGTAGCAGGTGCCACTTGTGGATAGAGCAACAGCTAATAGATAGCAGCAATTAGCCAAAGAAATTACGTAATGTAAGTATCTATCCAATCTCTAGTCATTTGTAGCTGACAAAGCCAATTTTACTGCCTCAGCTAGATGCTTCAGGAAGTATTTTGTTATGCATTTTATACATTGCATGGCCTCTGTATCTTCTGTAGAATTTTAGACACTTAAAATCTCAGGCCGTTGATTGACAAGTACCGCCTTGTGGACAAATTGACACACTATTACACACCAAAACGGTGTGAAATAGTGTGTCATTTTGTCCACAAGGCGGTACGGTTGAGTGAAAACAGCATGTCTGATTGTGTGCCTTGCCTTGATGTGATTTTTCTGAATGTAGTGGTGATTGGAGACAAATAATTCTATATTCAATAGGCCTAGTGTGAGTGAGCCCTTGTTGTATTTTATGTATCGAGAGTCCCACCATCGTGTGTGTGTGTGTGTGGGGCTGTGTGCACACTTGATGCAGGAGCCAAGCAGCCAGTGCGTCCAGAGAGGCTGCGGAGCGAGGCTATAAAAGAGTTTTTATGTCTGTTATTATGAGTGAAGAACTGGCCCTTGTCTGTCTCGGGCCCCTCTGCACCATGCCAGGCTCTTTGAGGCCTGCAGTGCTTTTCAGCACGACTCAGCCCACTTAACAGCACTCCAGACACTGCCTAAACGACCTCATGAGCCCTTCGTGTGTGTGCGCACTTCTGACATTACCCCCCTGTTTGTTCTTGTGTGCCAAGAGGGGATCTAACATCAGTAATGCTCAGTGGTTGCCGTGGAGAATGGCCATCATTAATTGCAACAACGACGAGGCCTCTACTAATGAGGCTCCTCCCCTTGCCTGCAGCAGCCTGTAGGCCAAGCCTGACCACTGGGATTGGAATTTATGTTGTTTGTTTGTACTTTCCATGCGGCGAATCGCTGGCCATGTTCTTATTTTGGTCTCGTTGGAGCGTTTATTTTGAAATCGGTGCTGCTAAACTATTGGCTGCCTGAGCTGCAATGCATCCCTTTGCCGTCATAACTACAAAGGCAAGTATAGCTGGAACATAGAGGTAGGCGATGGTGGAAATCAGCCACTGGGGGCAGAGCAGCAATTGTGTGTTTTTCGTAGAACAATACAATGGAAGTAAGTTTTAGGATGAGATTACTACAGCTCCTTTCAACTGAGGGATTTCATAGTGACTGGAAACAACACTAGCTCTGCTCGGGTAGTATGTACTAAATATGGAAATAAAAGGCCCCATATCATTTAAATTTCGAACTGTCCTAACCCTAACCCTAGCTCAGAGACAATACGACACTAATAAGTGGAAAACGTTTAATTTTATGATAGGGACCCATTAATAGTTTGCGTCATGGAACTAGATATTGTTGTTCATTTGCACATGTGGCTCGAGGACTGTTCTTAGTAATATCCAATATGGTTTATTTTCAAAAGTCCACGTGAACCATGCATGTAAAGAAATTGAGCATAAAAAGTCACCATGTTTACTTCTCAAATCCAGGCTGCATCTCTCTGTCTGTAATGAGATCCCAGTAGGAGCTGACAGTGCATGCCCTCAGTCCTGGGGTCACCAATCAACATCAGAGACTTGTGAGGTCTGCCAGAATGTTAGGAGAAATAATCGAATACCATCAGGCTTCCCACAGGTCATGAGTCTTCTGGGATGCCATGGAATTTATAAAACGCATAAAGGGTCGGGGGAATTCTGTCTTTTTAGCCGAATCTGAATGTTAAAGATTTTATCCCCTTGTTGTTATAGTAATGGTTATAAACTGTATCCACTGTGTCAGGAAAATTGTAAGAAATTCGGTTCTTACAATTTTTTATTAATTTTTTTTAAACCATCCTCTCAATGACAGAAACCTTTTTCCTACCTCAATCTGTTTATACCCACATCCACCCTGTTTCTTCTTCCCCACATTGCTCTGTATGTTGCCGGGGCACCTCCTGTGTAGAAGGAAGAAAGACCCCCTGTTTTAAGTTGCGCTGTGTTCTGGGCAGCATTCCAAGCTTGCAGCAGCTGACTTGTAATTGGGCATTTCTCCACTCAGGAACAAAGCCATGGCTGCAAAGAGCTGTAACACAACACGACAGCAATGGATGGGCCTAATTTCCTTTTGTCAAACTGAGCGCCAGCCTTGTTCCTCTGTTTGTTAAGCGGCCAACAAGCGGAGTAAAAAAAAAAAAGCCATACCTCCCCTTTTTTTGTTTTAGTCAGTAGCAAGTGCACTCTTAGGGCGTTTTCACACCTGAAAGTCCAGACCAAAGGTCATGTTTTTGTTACATAGTATCCGGTTAGTTTTGGTTTCACATTGAAATTTTGCGCGTGCACTAAAGAACTTTCCATGACAAACCTACATCCTGTCGTCATCACCTATGTGAGCTGCATCTCCCTATACTTGACATTTATTGGTTTGTAGACAATTTTACAGGTAGCCTTTTTCGTTTGATTGGAGAATGAACAGATTGAATGAACAGATTAATTTCATTGCGATTATACTATTATTATTATTATTATTATAGCATTAGCCTACTACCAGCAGCACCAACTTCAAGCGCAGTACTCAAGACTAGTTCGAATTCGCCAAAATGAACGTCCTCGTTGTGTTACAAGTTTCGGCATTTTTATGTGTTTTTTTTCAAGTTGACTTTTGATTTCTTCGTCGGACCAAATTACAATTAAATAATTTGTCTCCTCCTTTCCCCATGTGCTACCAAGGCTAATTTTTACTTCTCCTCTGCTTCTTTTTCCTGCCTCAACTTTCTATAATTGGTTTGAAAGTGGGAACCACAAAAATAAAATGTTTTCACACTGCAAACGAACCGAACCATGGTTCAGTTTGATCCGGACCGAGTCCACCTCTTTTGGCAGGGTATTAATATTGTTCTTTTACAGGAGAGTCAGATAATCACATTTCACTTAGGTGGCAGCATTTACATATGAATTCATATGCATTAAAGCTATAGAACATTTTTTATAATGTCTGTTAAAACTACTTTAGGTAAGATTTAGAGCTATACATTTAGTGTGATTTGTTAAAAATGCCATAGACGTCTGTCGGCTATCGGTGAGTGAAATGCTCTGTGAGAATATCTGTCTCCCTCTGTTAAAGATCAATTTTAGATTGTTGACTGTGCCGGAAAGAATTCTGCCCAATTAGGCTTCTTTTCCCTGGTTGGTCCGGTGACTCTATCTTGCCTGTCAATCACATGAACGTGCGCACACAGCTACAACAGGTTTATCAGTGGTGCTAATAGGGGCTCCAGAGGAGAGGGGGGGATTTTTTAAGTTGTTGATTTTCAAAATCTTGCTCTCTTTGTCTTTTAGCTAGTTATTGTTGCAGCTTTTAAATCCTACCTTTAGCATCTTTAATTAATGTAATGTGTATGCTAGTTATAAAGCAAATATCCTATTATGGAGCGTGATCCATTATAATTAGAAGATTTACAGCAAGTACAATTACTATTATTAAGAAGTAGGTAGGGGTTAGGCGTCTTGCTTACAAATGGGCATGTCCGGGATCGAACCCCTAATCTCTTGTCTGGGAGTCGACCATTCTCTAACCACTAGCCCATCCTGCCCCTCAGCTTTGGTGATGCACAATACATTACTGGCTCTGGCGTGTAACTCTTATCATCTCTGCTCCAGCCTAGTCAGCAGCAGTCGCGACAACCCGGTGCACGTGTGGGATGCCTTCTACGGCGAGGTGCGGGCCAGCTTCCGGGCCTACAACCACCTGGACGAGCTGACCGCAGCCCACTCGCTCTGCTTCTCGCCCGACGGCTCGCAGCTCTACTGTGGCTTCGACAAAACAGTGCGGATCTTCCACACGGAGCGTCCCGGCCGAGACTTTGAGGAGAGGCCCACCATAGGTCAGCCAATCACTGTCTTTGCTCAGCTCGCCATTCTTTAGACTTTGTTTTACCGTGTTTCATCATCAGGACCTAGGCAGGAAAGCCTGGAAACAAGTTTAATTGTTAAGTTAAGTGTTTAAATGAGTGACAATTATCGATTTAACAACGTTTTGTGTATTTTCACAAGCAATATTACTGCTTTGCTGCATATTTTAGTTGCTTAGCAACTAAATGCGACCTCCCTCCCTGCAATACACGCCGATCGGCGGGGAGCCAAAAAAAATCAAGCTAAACTCTGATGCCTGCGCTGTTCCTAGCGGCACACACCACGTCCTATCTGAATGGCCCTTAATGCAGCAAAATGGGGATTAACTGAAAGGGGCTTTCTACTTTCTGAACTGTTTTGATTGTTTTGGGGGGCATTACACTCACCATTAATATCTAGTGGAAAGTAGTAGACATTTTCCAATGTTTAAATGGCTTACTCAATAATAAACTTAATTTTTAACATGCCGTTTTTGGCAGCTAACCATACCTTGCTAACCAGACCATAGTTGTCTGTACTGGATACACGGGTGTATGGTTGATTTAATGCACTCGAGCAGTGTCTACCTTTTTCATAAAAGTAAGACTAGAACAAATGAGTCAGTAACTGTTTCAACCCAAATATGTTATCTTTTATAAAAACTAATGTATGGAACCTGGGAGGTGACATTAGAATATTTGTTCTTAGAAAGAGTGGACACAGGTTGCTAAGACATGCATGAGTGAGGTAAAGCTTACATACAAATAGTGGGATTTGGCCATGTCATTGTAGGTTACAGCCCATATTGCATATTATAGTTTTTTATTTTTTATTAGAGCCACACGTATTCACTACAAGTGTGCAGTGTGTTCCCTTCCCAGGGCTTCAGTGTCAGTCACAGCAGTGAGGAGTGTTTTGTCTGATCCAGCAGGTTTTCCACCCCGTTCGTGTTCCAGACGTACGCTTTTTAAAAGTTTATGGGGAATTTTAAAGGGTGCTAAGAGCGGTGCCATGCTGTTTTAATAGTGAATTGGTGACAATGTAGTCTAGCTAGCTTTTACTTTCCAAAACGTGAATTGAAATTGTATTGTAAATTGTAGGCAAGACGAAAGAATTAGAACTACTTTTTTTAAATATTAAAATTATCTCATAACTTTCCGAAAGCATTTATACGGTTTTGAGTGTTAGAATTCTCTGATACGGCTTTTCAACCATTATTTACCGCTATTTCAATATATTGGCCAGAATATTCACACATGCCTATATATCTGTAATTTTGTGATTATCGTCCCTCCAGCTCTAGTTAATCCCATTCACCATCCTTCTAAAGCTCTATGACCGTTCTTGGACTAACTGGCCCGTCTCTCCTGCAGTGAAGAAGCAAGGCCAGGGAGGAATCATCTCCTGCTTCGCCTTTAGCCCCTGCCTCTCCGTTTATGCCTGCGGTTCCTATGCCCGCAGTGCTGGCCTCTACTCCTGCCAGGACGGCACCCCACTGGCACTGCTGCCTGCCCGCCACCGGGGGGGGCTCACACACCTCCTCTTCTCCCCCGATGGGAACTATTTATACACCGGAGGGCGCAAGGTAGCAATGCACCAATACACAGAGTGTAAAGGGAGGGGGGGGGGTTAGCTGTAATGTGCTGCATTGTTTTTCTGTTGCGCTCCAACGGTTTTGATCTCATTTGACGGGCTGGTGGCGAACGTCTACACTGAAGCCTCAACAAGGACACCTTCTAGAGAGGAACTGCAGCAGAGCAAATCACTGTTGATAATTTAGAAGTGACAATTGCTAATTCTGGCTCTCCAATTAGTCCAAGTAGCGTTTCACCTTTGGCGCTAAGAAGGTGCATCTGACATCAGCAGACTCTATTACTGATAGACTATGGTTGATGTCAGCAATCTCGTAAATTTACTGGTAATTGTAAAGCAACAGGTTAGAAAGTCACTACTTAATGCCTACAGTAAGTGTTAAGGGATTAAATGTGTGCTGTCTTATGTGCTGTGAGAATAAATTGAGCCCCTTGGCCCATTGGGAGCTCTTATCCTCTTATTATTATTATTACTATTATTATTATTATTATTATTACTCATTCTCTAGTCATTAATATACTTGTTGTATGAATATGAAATGCATGTATGTTTATGTGAGTGCAGGATCCAGAGATCCTGTGCTGGGACCTGAGGGAGCCAGGCAAGGTGGTGTTCTCTCTCAAGAGGAACGTGGCCACCAACCAGCGCATTTACTTTGACCTGGACCTGTACGTTTAACTTCACCCAGCCTCCAGGACTTTTATATTTGATTTCATTCGTTCTCTTAAATTAGTGTAGCTGAGGGTAAGAACACGGTTCAAAGAGTGATTTGTGAAACAAATTAAGAGATTGTTTTAAAAGAAAATATTGTAACATTTCACCCTCGCATCACATTGGATCAGAAAATTATAAAAAAAAAAAAAAAAATCTAGTTCAGTTAATCCCAGTCCTTGATGTTTACTGCAATTGACAAGGTTTTATGCTGTAGGAGTTTCTTTATATGCTTTGAAATAAAAACGCGTGTTTCAGTATTTAAAACGGTAGTGTCAGCAATATTCATGTATATTAATGTATAATGCCGCTTTTGTTTAATGAGATAAGATGAGTTCTATAGAGCCAAGCCTGGACCAGAATGGGCACCTTATCTGTTACTCAATGACTTGAGGCTGTCCTTTTTATTGCTTAAATTTTTTGTCTCTGGTTTTACTGTCAATAGCCCTGTCATATTTATGCTCCAGGCAAACTGGTTGGACCTTTTTTTTCCCTCAATGCTATTATTTACGTGAGCATTTTGTCTGGCAGTTACTGTTTAACGCATGACCTTCTGTCTGTCTGTGTATGAATGTGTGTAGATCTGGAAGGTACCTGCTCAGTGGGGACACAGAGGGAGTAGTCTCGGTTTGGGACACCCAAACGGCTCCCCCCGATGGCAATGAGGAGCTACTGCAGCCTCAGCTACAATTCCAGGCCCACCGGGATTGCGCCAATGGCATTAGGTATTGTACCCAATCATGTTTGATAATTGAGGTCAATGGTTTCTCCTAAAGTTTTAGTTCCTTTTCACAGCAAATAGTAGTCTAACAAATGACAAAATAGCTTGGAGGTAATACATTTTTAATGAACATACAAAAGTGGTGTACAAACCATTTTTACATCACTGCTGTAACTCAGCTAGTCACACACTTTGCATGCGTTTTGATACACAATTGATACATTTTGCTCAGCAAAGTATTTGGGTCGTTCAGTTAAAGGAGTAGTGTATATTGTCTATCTGCTGGTGCTTGCATGTACGAGATGTGCATGCATCGTACAAGCACATGCTTCCAATTCATACCCAAACTCAATGGCGGTGTGACTTCCCCTGAAAGTAGTTCCCCAAGTCAAAATACAAATTCTGCTCTGGTATTATGAGTGTTTATAGATATACCCTGCTCAAAAAGCAGAGGCAATAATGAATATCTCAAACACTGCCCCTTTAGCAGAAGTACCTTTTATGTTGGGCCTTCACAAGTCCTTGATCTTTCCCTCTGGCCTCAGCATACACCCCTTCATGCCGTTGCTGGCGACCACCAGCGGGCAGCGGCAGTTCCCGTGGCCCGGGGACAGCGACGGCGACTCTGCCTCGGACGGCGAGGGAGACAAAGCCATAATGTCCCCGCCGGACATCAGGCAAGACAACGCGCTGGCCCTGTGGTGGGCCGGACCGCTTAGCCCCACCACGGACCACACCCAGGAGCAGAACACTCCAGCAGAGGCCTAAAAATCCGATGACCACCCACCCTCTATTGTGTGTTTATGGTGTGGATGGAGCTAACTCCATAGATTCAGGGATTTAGAGGTTACGTTCTTGAGATTAAAATAGTGGCTGATGATGGGGGGGGGGGGGAAACAAGTTGTATTCGGTTGTCTTAGCCAACATGCTTTTACAGCCAAAGTTGTACATTTACCACAAATTGTGTTAAATATACAAGTGTGTCGTGTACAGCTGGGAAGCTTATCAGACACGAGTCTTGTTTTCAATGAAGTTGCATAGGATAAAAAACTTTTACTGGCAAAATATAAACTTTTTAATTGCTATTACTACTGGGTCTTCCCAAGTACTGTATTAGTGAATGTGTGTAAATAGGACTGTCTCTGTACTGGATAGTAGCGGGGCCTATACTTGCACAGAGGAAGTGATCTGTATCAGGAAGAGTTACCACAGATACTGCTCTCTGCCTCCCAAAAACAATTATCAGGTCTTCTGAAAGTCCAAGAATATTACAGCTTTAACATCTTGTGTCCAGGTGGGGCCGCCAATATGTCATATTATCCTATGCAGCTTTAATTGTGATTCTATGCTACACTGCCACAAAAGGATTTGGAAACATCCTCTACCCACACAAGTGTGTAAAGGCTTCAATTATTATTCCTTTAATACCAGTTTTAGGTTTTTATCAAAAAAATCTAAGCTACAATTTTGAACTTTTCATATAAAAATTTTGCATTTCTCTGATTTTCGAAATACAATTATGTTTCATGAATAGGCCTAACCGTCCTTCCTTATTATTTTTCCATTTGCAATTCTGGTTTGAGAGTCAGGTCTCACATGGTAAAGTTAACATCAAGCTTGCACAGGTAATGGTGTTTTACGGCAAAACCATGTTGGTTGACCAGAGATGATAAGCAGAACTAATATAAGCACACACACTTCACCCACAGTTGTCCATACTCTTACTATAGATGGTACCTAAATAAAAAAAGACTGTAGCTTTTTAATTGAGGCTCTATGACCAGACTCTAGCCTATGTGTATGAGTGTAAAACTAAGGGAGCATTTTCTCAGGATTGAATCCTTTCTCAGGATGAGATAAGACAGGAGACACTAACATAGAGTCGATATACCAAACAAAGAAGCTTAGTTTAAACCTCCAAACATTCACCCAATTCAGTATGTAATTATTGATAATGATTTTAGTTGAGGTAGATTTACAATCTATTTTTATTTGTCTATATACTTTACTATTATCTACTTCAGCTGATATTGGAAGTGAATTTTCACAGACCATGTTGTGAACAGCCCAGTGTATATATGAGTATTTTATCGGCTGTAATGTAGCTGTAATCATAGACCGGGAATGCCCCATTGCTATAGTTACACAAGTGCCATTTGTTTTTTCCTTAAATCTTTTAAGCATTGTTTTGTACTGTTCTATGTGCCAAGGTGTTGTGTTGCTCTGTGGACACCCTATAGTGTATATTTTTGTAACATGATAGTTTTTCAAAATACACCGTAAGCAGCTAGATTCCTTTAACAGCCTAACAATGTGAAAGTCTTTATTTTACATTTAGAGTGTGTGCTAGTGCAGAGACTTTAGTCTGTATTATTTGAATTTCTATAAATTTGCTCATATTCCGTTTCTAATTGTGTGACCGACTTTGTTAAATGAGATTTTACTATCAACTCCTGCACAACTAAAGTACTATAACAATATTCTCTCAATATTACCTGAAATTTGGTTCATAAGTCCCTAAAATGCGTGTTCTCTGGCACCTAATAATGGATGGTCACGAAATGTCCTATGTGTAAACATTGTTGAAACCAGACCAGTGTCTCAAACAACATGGTTGCTGTGTACCAGTAAACCAGTGGTCATGGCCTGAAAGTGCATCTAAATGAGTCATAGAAATTCAGATTGTATCTCTGCAGAGTGCCGTTCTAGTAGGAAATGTATTACATTTACATTTGTAAATGTAAATGTATTACAAAACCACACTAAACATCCAACACTTTCATTCTATCAAGATGCACTTGGAACTATCTAGACTGTTGATTTCAATAACAACTTGGCCTTGACAGATTACTCTACCCAGAGTGGCTGTCTGGTTGTCTTGTTTTAAGGATTATTTCTCACACATTGACTTTTGCTATCCATTACAATTCTTTCAGTACAACATCCATTCATATCACTTGCGATATTGCCATAATAACTACACTCTCAAGTCAAGAGGCGCCTCTTAGAAGCCCAGAGCTGATTATGGTACACTTTGAAAGACACAGAATTTCTTCTGAGCTCTCTCCTTTCCCCATGTATGAATGCACACGCTTTTTTTTGGTATTTGATTGTGTTTGAACTAGGAACTCACCGATCAAGGCGTTGAGCTGAAGAGCTGCCCTGTTGTGTTTTACCGTGTTGCTTAGCAACGAAATAAGACGAGTGTTAAAAAGAGAAGTGGTCTGAGTTTATTAAATAAGTGTTCATTATGAATCCATCTGTGTAGTTATGCTGTTGAGGGTATAGGAGACAGAATATCTCTTTGACTTGCCCTTGACCGAAAACACGAACACTGCTATTAAATACATGTTTAATCCATGTTCCAACAGGTAAGCATCCTGTCTTGATGCATTAAGAATTCACGAAGTCAACAGTTCAGTTCATAACAGTTATCGTAACAACATGGAGGGATAAAAGAAATGTATTTACAAATTTTATATCTATATATTTAATGACTTGAGCATAAATATCTTTAACTGCCTGGGAGGTTTTGAAATTCCTGTGACATTCCAGAAATTCCACAAACTGGGAAATCTTGTAGACTTTCTAACCCTCTTTTCTTATTCCCATCTTGTCACAGAATGCCTCTCACAAATATAAACACACACAGGGAGTCAAAAGTAAGGCCGTTAACTTCGTCCCAAGGTAGTTGCAATTCAGTCTTTCCATTCGTGGCGTTAATGAGCCAATTTCCATAAAGTGTTTTTCTCTGATTCCATTTATGCTGCATTTCCACTCATTCTTCCCGGCCTCACATAATTGCCCTCCATTACCCGGGCTCGCACACACACGCATGCTTTCAGCAGAATATGTGTGGGTTAACAAGTAATGATGTTAAGGAAGACATTTGAGAACAATTATTGAAATGGCGGCCCGCCTGTTGAATCTCAATCCCGCGGAGAAAAGCACTTGAGCAAACACTTTATGGCTGACCGACCCTGGCACACAGTGGAAGGAGGGGGATGAACACAATTCTCCAACCAGCCGTGATAAATGTCTGCTCCATGTGTTTTAGAGGAGCTGGCATTTTAGTGGAGAACAGAAGGGAACTAATTTCCCACAATAGATTGTCATAGATGACATTTCTGGAAATGTCAAAGGGTCGGGTTCTTTGTGTCACGGAGGCCTGTGGATCTGTTTGGTAGGCTCTGTGCACACACCTTTGCCCAGGCTCTAACCAAACTCACCAAAGTCCCCTTCATAACTGACTACACGCGCGGGTACTTTAGAAATTAAGAAATGGCTTATACAGATATTTATGGCTGGTCGAGTTTACTATTCTCTCTTTTGGCAATAATAAATATATACATACATACACATTACATACATACAGTACCAGTCAAACGTTTGACTGGTACTGTATGTATACAAATACTGTATCTATGCATGTAACACACATGTACACATGCGTACATTTATACCTAATGTGTGTTTATGTGTGTATATATCTATGGGAGTCAGATTTGGTTAAAGGTCCAGTGTGTAATTTCTAGTGACATCTAGTAGTGAGGGTTGCGAATTGCAAACAGCCAGTCACTCATGGCCTACCCCTCCCTTTGCAAACACGAAGGAGAAGCTAGGGTGGCCGACGTAGGATAAAAGATGTCATCTGAGACAGCAGAGAGTAACAATTCAAGCATTGAGGTTTTTTTATATAGAGATATTAACAAATTAGAAGTTACATGGCTAGCTTCTAGCTAATGCTAACATAATCAAACAACAGTTTTCATTTGCATTGCTAAAGTTGGAATACCTTATCTGTCCAGCAAAAAACCGGCAACTTCGGCGTCACTTTGAAAACATTTATCCCTCATTAGAGCCTTACATCTGGGAAAAGCCACACCGAGGTTTAATCATGATTTATGCCTGCGTCGCTCCCGTATTCGTCTGGCTTCATCTTGCTTTCGCTTTTTCGAAGCAGATTCACCCTCCGTCTAAATAATAGTTGTGGTCCTCCATTTGTCCAAAATTCCACTTCTAATAAAGGAGAGGACTTCTACTACTACCTAGTAGTTAGAAACGTACAACTGCTTCTTTTTCTGCTGCTTCTCTTTCAAGGTAGTGACGAAACGCGCTCTGTAGAGCCGTTTGTCCGCTTTGGGCTACTGTAGAAACATGACGACGCAACAGGGCGACGTCCATAGAGGGGGTGCCCGCGGTTATGTAGATAGAAATGGCTGATTCAAAGGTAATGAAAATATAATGGTTTATTATATAAGGTCTTTATACACCACTGAAAACATATTATACATTATGGATCTTATATTGCATTTCTGTCACTAGATCCTCAGAAATATTACACACTGGACCTTTAAGGCAGTACAGGTGTAACGCAGAATTTCTTCCCCCTGCTGGAAACATTCAGCCCTTATTTTCCCAAGTTTAATTTCTCATAGGTAATTGGTCAATACTCCTTTATTGATGTGTGCAACGAGCCATAGACTGACACTAGCCTGTACCGCTACAATACACAGCCTATACCGTACATGCACACAGACATACATAGTACATGAATAGCATATACTGACACTTTACATAATAAAAGCAAATATAATTAGATTGAGCTATTATGCAATTAGGATTCAGCCTACTGCCCATTCATCACAGCCTTTCAATGTTTGCTATTGGAAAGCCTTTGCAATTTTTTAATAATCTGTTGTGTAGATATGACATTTACAGGGAGAACTTTATCAAGTTGTTTGGTCCAACTGAAAGGATAGAGTTAAAGAGGCAGAGCTAAAACACATACCACGGTGTTGCCACAATAAAGTTAATAAATAAAAAAGTTTTACATTGTTAATACACTGCTCAAAGAAATTGGAGCACGTAATCATCCCCAATCATCAACTTCAGGAATATCAGTCTGTCCAGTTAGGAAGCATAAGCCATTGTCACCTGTTTTGGTGCGTATGAAGATAAATATGGGATTACACAGAATGTTGCATCTCTCTCTCTCTCTCTCTCACTCACTCACTCACTCACTCACTCATTCACACCCACACACACACAGAGGAACACAATGAACAACAGAATGTGTCCCGTTTGGCACTGAGGGTTGTTTGGTTCAATAAAATATTCCTGCACATTATAATATTTAGCATCCAGATCAAAGTGTGCTAAAAATGAAACACTTAGATGTAGGCATTTTCAAATGCAACCATCTACCACTTTTATTTATTTAGATCTGTTTTGCTCCCCTGCTCTTGGAGTTTGCATTATTGGGATACAAAAAAATACATCTCCAATAGGGTTTCATAGAAATGTTGCTATGTCTTCACATGTACAGTGCCCTCCAGAATTTTGGGCACCCTTTGTGATGATGAGTAAAGGCTCTGAAAACATGTCTTTGTTTATCATCTTGACCTTTCACTGAAACAAATAGAAATCTAACCTTTCAGTGAGGTAAAATTATTCAAAGAAAAAAAACCTTTTCTCAAGAACACACGTCACAATGATGGGCACCCCTTGCATTTGCCCAAGATAACTGCACTTTGTCTTCTCTTATAATGCTGGGTGAAGTAGGAGAAGAAATAAAGGGGTCTGAGACCTTCTCACTGGTCCTCGCTTGCGGCCTCTCCTCTTAAACTCGCACCACAGTAAGGTCTAGGTCAGGGGACTGGGATAGCCACTGCAAAAGCTTGATTCTGTGGTCAGTGAACCATGTTTTACGTGGATATGGAGGCATGCTTTGAGTTATTGTGCTGCTATAAGATTCCGTGACCCAGTCTTAGCCTCGTGGCCGAGGCAGCTAGATTTGATCTAAAATCTCCTGCCATCTATCCTAACAAGACGCCCAGGGCCTTTGGAAAAAAAAAAACTACAACATCACGGATCCACTGCTATACTGTTAGTTCTTCTGCATGACCTTGACTCTTTTCAAGCCAAACCCACCTCTGTTGTTTGGAAAGCTCTATTTTTGGCTCATCTGACCACTGAACCCACAACCTTTTGTCTGGGAGTCGACTGCCCTAACCACGATCCTATCCTGCCCCCAGACGGACCAATTAATGCCACTGTTTGTTTGTTTCTTTCTTAAGGTCATTTAGCAGACACTTTCACCAAAGCAACTTACAGTGAGCACAATTACAAGTGTTAAGAAGTAGGTAGGGGTTGCTCTTGCTCAAGGATGCTTACAGGTAGGCCGGGCATGCTGGTAGTTGACCACCCAAACCACTGGGTCTATTCTATCACTTTTTTTTTTTAGATTTAAGGCAGATTTAAGGTTAACAACCCTTTTTCTCATTTATGCTATGTACCAGTAAGTGTAATTGATCAATATTATTATTAAAGGTGTTTGGCCTGTGTCACCTTATATTTATACTCCAATGAAACTGAAAATCACGGATGACCACGGAAGTTTCTAAGGTTTCCTGGGGACAGGATAGTCTAGTGGTCTAGGTGTTGGACTCCCAGCTGGAAGGTTGTGGGTTTGAGCCCGAGTTGGCCTACCTGTAAGCATCCTTGAGTCTTGAACAAGATGCCTAACCCCTATCTGCTCCATGTAATACCAGAATGTAATTGTAAATCACTTTGGATAAAAGCGAAAATGCCAATTGTCCTAATTGAAATTGACTTAGGTGTGTTTAACATAGCTGAAATGTAAACGGGAATATACTGTATGTCAACTGTATTTTGTAAATTTTCTAGGGGTGTTTTTTTTTTCTAGGTAAGTTTTTTCAGAATTTAGTATGATTTTGGGAAGATATTACAATTACAATTAGGTCATTTAGCAGACACTTTTATCCAAAGCGACTTACAATTACATGGTGCTATTACATGGAGCAGATAGGGGTTAGACTAGACTATCCTGCCCCCCGAATCAAGATCAAGCTTATAAATGACATTTTGAGAGCATTTTGTGCTCATCTTTAGCAAGGGTGCCCCATCATTTAGGAGGGAGCTGAAACAAAAGTCCCCATTGTTCATTGCATTTCAAAACAAAAGTCCCCATTGTTCCTAAAATACAATAAAAAGAAGTCCCGAAATTTTTAATTTTGACGTTATACTTGGAGACAGACAGGTTGAGTCAGAAGTTGAGAGTGTTGAAGTTGTAACAAAGTGTCAAGTATATTTTGTACGCCTCATCCAGGCGTATTCATCCTCTGCCAACATTGTCAGGTTCTTGTGTGAAACACGTCTCATTTCCATTCCAAAAGAGCAGAGCGGTGATTGACGCCTCCTCGTTCTGTGGATTCCATTACAAGTGAAAATAACAGGCCCATTCAGCGAAGTATTCGGCTCCGCGTTGTCAGAACACCAACGAAGGCTTCCATTCGCTCCGCAGCCGGCCTTAGATCTTATATTGCATTGACTCCAGATGTGGTGAGCTTGCACGTGCGGGCGCGTACTTACACACACATACACACAGAAAAATGTGCACACATATTTCATTTCCATCTAAAACAGCCTGGCTGATTAATGCAGTGTAAAGATATGTGTGTGTGTGACTGATATCACAGAAAATAATTCGTATAGAATATCTGCTTAGCATATGTGCTCACACACCCGTCATGCTCTCTGGTGTACCACTCAACCCCTCAACCCTGCCCCCCATCCCCCTACACTCACATATCCAAATCCCTCCAGCAATCTTCACAGCCAGTTAGTCTATATTGAAGTACTTTAAGAAACAGTCCTGAATCTCTGCAGACCCCCTGTGTGGTTCGGAGAGGTGCTGACAGCTGGGGTTGTGTGTGTGTGTGTGTGTGTGTGTGGGAGGGGGGGGGGGATGCTTACAGGAGCCCAGCAATGGATTGTGGGTGTAGGAGGAGAAGATAAGGAGGAATTTAGAGGGGAAGGCCCAGCTTCAGCTGTGACACGGAAGGGGAATGCTGTGAAAGATAATGTCTGTGTGTGTGTGTGATGCAACTTCAGTTTGTCTAAGTGGGAGATCATCTGTCAGGTAATATATTGTCTAACAATTGTGTCCTCTCCGCTCCCCCCCCCACACACACACACACACTTTTCCCTCTCTCTCTATTTGTCTCACTCTCCCGTGGTTGTATTTGAGAGAGACACAATACAGAGAGTGGGACAAGACAGCAAGGCAGGACATGTCTCAAAACGACATGACAATAAACCGGTTCTTTGTCAAGAAATGAAGCTGGTCGTGGTATATCCCATGTGTGTCTCTCACCTACCCCACAAAGTCCCCAGTGGGATTTAGGCCACGGCTATACACTAGGTGTTAGTTTTAGATTACATACAATGTTTGTGTTTTTGTGTTGATGGAGTCTTCGCTAGGACATGTGTGTTTTTATTGTGCCTACATACAGTAAATGGGTGTATAATTTACGCCATGTCTCTGAGCATGCACACACAAGCATGGGTGTATACGTGTGCATATGGTGACCCACCACAGAGGGGAGTTTTAGGTCAATCCACTTCATAAGGTCAGCATTAATAAATTAATTTTACTAGGCAGCTATAGCCCCAGCCACACAACCGGACATCTGCTATCTTTCCGTCTATAGTGTTCTGCACTTCTCTGTGACTCAGAGACATTTGTATAAACAAAAAAAAATCAAAAAAATAAAATCAAAAGGCATTTTCCGTAGACGTCACCAACGATTTCGGATTAGGGCCACTAATATGTGGTCCAAATCCGTTACAGGTCGGATTTTGAAAAAATGCGACGTCAGTCTGGACAATTGGTCAAAAACATCTGAGCTGGCATTAAATCGGTATTGAGCATTTAGGCCTGCAGTCTGAACTTATAATGACAAAGAAGGCAGGATAGTTTGGGATAGAAAAAACCCTAACTGCTGTAACTGTGTAAGTTGCTTTGAATATAAGTGGCCGCTAAATGTCCCAGTGGTACATTAAGATTGACATCAGTTAGATAAACTATAGTTTTATCCTTAAAAAATAGGATTTGACCTGAAAATTGTTTTATTTATTTATTTATTTCCTTCCTTCCTTCCAGCTCTGTATAAAAACTGTGTACTGTGGTGAGTCCTTGTTGAAACCCATACTGTGTAATTATGAGATTAAACTTGTTGTGGGAAACAGAGCTTTGGCCGTTCAAAGGCAGATGTTCCGCCTTTTGTCTACCTCATGTTACCATCTGTCTTTCACTGGTGCTCTGAGGCGGCAAGGTGCCTTATAGGTAGAAATAGGATCCCAAGATCATACCGCCTTGAAGGCAAGTATCTCCCCTGCTGAGCTGCGGAGCTTATTTGCAACTTGGACTTTCCTGTGAATCAGGCTAACAGGATTAGCTTTTAAACTACTTTACAGTAAAAGTACACTTCTCGATTTGTGTACAGTTAAAATCTGTGTTACAAAAACATCGCTGTTTTGGTTTGAAACTCTGTGAGCGCATGCGCCTCCCTCACCTGAGTGCTGACTCTCGCATTACTCTCTACTCCTCCCCCTTCATTGGTCTACATACAGTAGGGCAGCAGGCTAAATGTATACATAGTAGATACTAAGGAATTAAGGAATCAATTTCTTACAAGTAGAGTATGGAAAATCTCTTCCTATAGCCTATATTAGTAGGCCTAGCTTCAAATCACCCTTTGGAAAACATTGCAATATCCAACTAAGCAAAGCCCTTCATAGTCACATGTTTAGCTTTAAAGCAATGTGTTGCTCATGATTGCACTGCACACTCCTGCAATTGTTCTGTATTGAACTTTTCATTTCCATGTTCGTGCAGTCTTCTCACCAGTTTTTTTACTGACACGCAAGTGCCATTTCCTATATTCGCCAAGTGGGGGCACTGTAGCCACAGCATTGGCAGGTCCCTTTCCACTCGACATGACACCAGAGAGAGAGAGACAGTCAGTGTGTTCTGGTGACGGTCAAGTACCCCCTGTAGTACCTCAAAGTACCCCTAGGGATACTAGTAGGCTACCCCCATTTGAGAAACACTGACCTAGACAGTGCTGCACCGCATCAAGCTGAGCACAACGCTTTGAAGTGTCGGTGCTGGGAGACAGAATTTAGGGACACATTTCCCCAGCTGTGACAAGCTGGCAGGGAATCTGGTAAGCAAAACGAATATTGAGCAGCGCCGAAATAAGGAAATCTCCAGATTTCATAACATTCAGACCGATCCAATTTAATAATGTCCCAAGTGTGCGGTAAAGATAATCTTCCACATCTAATCCAGGTGAAGATAATGAATTAGGCTTTCAATAATGCAGACGAAGTACATTTTATTTTACATTTTACATACATTACATTTACAGTATTTAGAAAATAGGTACATCTATAGCTGAAAAGGTTGAATACTAGTCATCGTATTTAAAGTGAACACATTTTGCAGAATTAAAACCTCAGTCATCAGGGTCACTTAGTTACTATGCATCATACCATTACATATCAACATGTCATTAAGTATTTCAAAACGAATTAACATAATACTAACTAACATATAGAAGAAATTGTTATTTGTACAATTACATCATTTGCAGACGGTTTAATCCAAAGCGATTTACACTGAGTAGGTGCCATTTCAAATATTAAGGAGCAGGTAGGGGTTGGGCATTTTGGTCAAGGATGCTTACAGGCGTGTTTGGGATCGAACCCTCCACCTTTCGGCTTTTGATTTATCAAACGGTTGTAACTGGTTTGATTGATGTTGAAATAGTAGGCCATTAGTAAATAAATAGGCCTACCCAGTAAAACAAAAGGTTATTGTTAAATGTAATTAACAAAAAAGTTAATTTGACCTTTTACTTTTGCTTTTTTGTTTATTTACATTTGTAGTTTTACTTCCACTACAGTACAATTTTGGTCAAGTAAGATTACATATACTTTAGTAGCCCGGTGACTCTAAAATATTACAGTGCCACGTGCTATGCCCGCATTTACGCATTGAGGGCGCTGTTGCTCCACCGGAACGCGCGTCGCAGAACACGCGGTGATTCAAGGGGAGGTCGCCTGCTTGCCCGGCGCGTTTCAAAGGATAGAAGGCAGAATAGAGCGATATAGGGAGTCCTGGGGTCCGAGTTTCCCAGCGTGTTTCGTCTCGGGGGCCCCTGAAACTCTGCAGGCTGTCACACGGAGAAAAAAGGAGGGGTGTAGGCTAAGAGACCAAGAGGGGAGGGCCGAGAGGACCTGAAAGAATTTCGCTCCGTTTGTGCGCCTGCCAGTCGGAAGATGGGGATTTTTTTCCACAAGCATTCACGTCCCATTTTCCCTCCCCTCCTCTCCGACAAGCGAGCGGGTCTGTCAGTGTGTTGCGAGCATTAAGGCAAGTCAAAGCAAGAGGGACCGTGAGCCTGCGAGACGGAGATCAAGAAGAAATCCTTTCTCTTTGCCGGAGAGACGCGACGCGTCCAGAGTCTCCAAATGACGCGCCAAACCAGATAGTCGTCAGTTTTTGCGAGGACTTTATGGACATAACTCGATTAGGCTGCAAGTTTTCTTGCATTTTCTGGTGGAAAAATTTAGCTTGGAGTAGGCTTGAGATCTTTTATCTTTCAGCGCTGTACCTGGTGCTTTCAGCGGATTGCTATTGGTCTAGTTGCGCTGAGTTGTTTCTTGGATTTGTTTCGATTATTTCGATGGTGTGATTTGATATTGCGACTAATCGAATGGTCGCGGATTTACATTCTTTTTGCCTGTTTCTTTTCCTAAGAAGGAGAAGGGGATTTGTGAAGCGTGCAGCCCTCCGCGCATCAACATGTTCTTATGAGGATGGCGCTTTGGACAGGAGTGTAACATTTATTTACTACTCTAAATGTTATTTCGTTTCTAACAGCCTTACTGCACACCCTTCTCCTCCATCTACCCTTGTACATGATATTGGAGATCAGTTTTTCTTGGAGGTAATGGGAGAGACCTTGGAACAAGGAAACATTGTTTGGGCAAAAGACAATTAGCGCATCAGAAATATAACTCCCGAGGTTCTTAGAAATCCAAAACTCGAAACAACGGATTTTATAAGAGGGACTACAGACTAAAATAAATACTATCCGGAAAGTCGTGGGATTTGCTTCTCCTTGGATGCATAGATAATTCAGTCGGATTTGGAGTCCGTCGATACGCACGCATTTTGCAACTTTTCCCCCGAGCCAGTTCAGTGTGTGGTTTACGGGATTTTGTCTAAATTCTAGTGCACATCCATGCGGTTGCACAAAGCACGCAATCCCCGCACACTTTGACTGTTTTTACCTATAGCCTGGTGGGCTGTAGTCTTATCGCCTTTGTTTGGAAAGACCCCTATAGGCTTCGGCTTTCACGTCAATGGGGTTCTATATTCAGGGTTTCGGGGTTGAAATGGCGTGTCAAAACCGTTGCAGTGGATTTGGGATTCTGATGATATTCTTAGTGGATTTACTGGGGACCACGGCCAGCAACATGGAACCCATCTACTGGAATTCCCTGAACGAAAGGTAAGAGAGGCACCACATCGAATCTCGGAAACATTGATGTTTTTGTATTGCAGAAGAGGGCCTAACGGTGCCTCTGTGCCTTGCGCGATGCTATTATGGAGTGGGCTGTAGTTTACTCCATATTTGATATAGTAATCTGAAATCACGCATAGGCCCGTTAAGTCGTATGGGCTTGCGGGTTTGTGCGTGAAATGTTATGCTAACGCGTTTTCCCGGTTATAAGTTATAATTAGTTTGAACATTTCTATTAAAATGACCAAAATCACACAGAAAATATCACAAAAATCACCATCGTCAACAACTAGCCTACACTTAACCCGATAAAAAATGAAAAAGAAATAGGTTGGCCTGTTGAAGTTTGTTAATAGGCCCTATGCCTATTTGTATATATTTTATTTTAGAATTAACTTTAATCTTCTGAAAGTGTCACTTTTTTTAGCATTAACACATTTGATGAAGTCTAGCTCATCGGTGCACACATTATCATCTATAACGCGTAACGTTACGTAGGCCTATGGAGCAGTCCCAGTCCAAGGGCCATTTTACTCCTTACAAGAAGGAGTCAGGCATTAGCTAAGCTAAAATGTCATTTTAAACACCACTCAGCCTCCCTCTCTAACGACCAACACCACTTTCCTCTCACCTCGGCCAATTTTCCTGCGTCTAAATTGACACAGGAACGGGGTGGCTGGTTATACGGGGACCATTAGTGGTGGCCTCCAAGAGTTTCTCCACGACAGCTACATCATGTAATTCTGCCACTGCTGATGCATGGAGCTTAATGAGAGCTTTTGTCTGCGGTGGGTGGATTCACACTACAGGAGGGTATTGGTGCACCACAGGGTGTCATTTTCATTGAGTTAGACAGGTAGGCTACTGGGGGCGGGAAGAGTGTGTGTGTGGGGGGTGGGGGGTGGAGTAAGGCTTTGATGGCAGGCCTGGTTTTGTCATACACAACCCGAAAGATCTTGAAAGAGAAAAAGATAATCTATGGTGGACCATAGCCTGAATTTATTTGTGCTTAGTGTTTATTGCCTGGATAAAGCATTGGTGCATCGGTCCTTTTGACTTTTTTGTATTGAAAAGTTGTAAGATGCCATACTTGAGGTAAAGTTGCCTCATCTTCCCAAGATTTGGACATATCAAAATGAGTATAAAGGTACTAAGTGTAATGCAGTAGGCTTGACATAGAGCAGCAGAGCATTCATGCATCACGGTCTGCCTGTGCAGCAGACAGGTACGCAGACAGGTACGCTGTTAACCTCTACATGCCTGCTTGGACGTCGGACGGCCCATCTGCAGTTCTTCCGCACACCTCTTCTCTTTCAGCGCTTGCCCTCTCTTCTCTCACTCGCCGGTCAGGTCGCTCCTGTTTCCTCTCCCCAATCTTCCTGCTTTATCTGTCCTCCTCCTTTCATTTTGTCACTTTCTCTCTGTCTTTATCTCTATGTGTCTCAGCCCCCGACCACCACCCGAGCAGCGACCAGACATGGCAAATTGGAAACACATGTTGCATCCAGCCGCTAATGATAGTGCCAGATCAGCTGACAACGAAATGAGAAAGAAAAAAAAAAGCCATTGGGAGGGATAGCCGGAAGATGGAATTGAAGTTGAAGATGAGAGAATTAATCAGGTTGGGTTGTGGGTGGTATGCCGGCTACATTTATTTTCATAATTACAGTGTTTTAATTTTTTTAAACAGAAAGCCAGTAAAAGTCTTCAAGATTGTAATTGAGGGTATATTCTTCATGGGACAGGACATGGGACTAGAAGATGTATGGCCATATAGAAACCAGTATCTTAAGACAGAGTAACTGAATAAGAGAGAGATAAACAGGTTCCTGTAGGTCATTTTGGCAGTGAAAGAGGGCGAGACTAGCAAGTGAGAGAGAGACAGAGGGCCAAGATTGAGCTAGTCCCTAGCCCTAAGTAAATCGATACTGGTTAAGTCTCAAGTGCCAATACGGGTTCTGCTTGAGGAAAGGGGAATTGAACCAGAACGATCACCTTGGGAAGCGCTCTTCCCCAACATATATTATCCTTATCTCAGCATCTCCTATTATCGGACTTACACGGGTGCCCTAATGAAAGATCGAATCTTACATTACTGTTCAGGAGTTAGGGGGATGGGATGGAGCCTTTGGCGGGTGGGCGGGGGGAAGCTTCCGCCGTGGCTGGTGACCCACAGCTGATCATCCAAACCCACTGGATCAGACACATATACACTCTCAAAGTGACTCGAGTGGACGCCTAATAAGTAACGTGTGTATTGATGACGTGTCTACGACCTTGGCCGCCCTCTAACCGTCACAGGCTGGTTTGGTTCTGGAGTGGTGGAGTGTTCAACCCCTTTTCTTAAAGCAGACCCCACCTCTCCTCAACTTAATCCCTTAAATTCTTCGCACACTTCTGTAATTGAGTGTAGATTATTGTAAATGGACGCAGAGGGTGGTCGTCTCCTCGTGTGCTGCTCGCGGTGACTTGTTCTACAACTATTCTCTCTCAGATCCTCATTAAAAATTAATCCCCCTTCCCGTTTCCTCAATAATTCATTAATCGCCAGCTAATTGGCGTAGGATAAAAGACCAGCTAACTAGGAAAAGTGTTTCAACTACAATAAAATAGAGAAAACAGAGAGAAAGACTCCAGAAATGGCTGGAAATCTTCACGCAAGGGCGTCCGGGAATAGTGCCGGGGAGCGCCGGGGTGCGGGATAAGAATGTTAGTAGGTCAGATTAGGTCTCTTATCAAAACAGCACTATTTTTACACCTTCTAAAACTAACGGTTTTCCTGTTACACACTCCACACCCTGTTTCGCCCATAAACCCACCCTTAGGTCTCACTGTTCATGAATAATGCATGACTTGCACGCAGGCTTTTCTCGGGGCGTGTGGGCAAGGAAGCGGGCAGTCTGGAAAATCCACTGGGTAGTTTGTTTTTAAGCAAAAGGAGAATGGAGACAAGCAAAAAAGGGTGTCACAAAGAGAGAAGCAAAGCTTTGTTAAGAGACAGGGAGCCGACAAGCCTTATTCCCCCCAAAGTCCCCTCCCCTGTTACTGCTTTACAGTGAAAAGGCAAAAGTGTGTGAGTTTTACGAGCAGAACGCTACAGGAGCCATAAAAGAGGGTTTTAGCTGACACACGCACACACACACACACACACACACACACACACACACAGACAGATATATTGATAGATTAGTTTACCAGGAAGTTGTTGTTGGCTATTGCTTATGGTAATGCCCAACAAGTTGTAGGTTTTTATAAATAAACACTGTCTGTATAAGATAGCAAAGGCACACACACACACACACACACACACACACAAACAAGTCTAACACACACACACACACACACACACACACAAACATTACAATTTCAATGTAATGTTTGTTTGTGTGTGTGTGTGTGTAGCTTCATTATAAGTTTCTTTGGCAGGGTCAGTACGCATTTATCAGCATCATAACAGCAATAAAGCAGGCTTGTAAATGCCCTCGGGCATTAGAAGTGACTTTGGGATTTTGGGAATTGTCAAAAGTGCTTATAATTAGGATGAAGCAGATTAAAAGTTGGTGGCTGGGCAAGCTAATGCCGGTTGTTAGACTTGCATGCAGACACACATATAAACACACACATATAGCGCAGGGCAGGATGGTTGTAGCAGTATTCCTAGCTGTAGCACTGAAAGGGTCACATGTGTGTCCCCGCATAGCTGGGCAGATTGCCCTGGGTGACTGAACCGAGAGCTCAGCCCCCTAGGAAAGCCGCACACTCACACTGGCCCCTCATTAGCTTGCTTCACACAATACACCCTGCTTAAGCAGGATCATCCACCCCTCCTGGTGGCATTTGGACCAGCCAGGTCTGGTGAAATAGGGAGCAAATGTGACAGTGTGTGTTTGTATGGTGTGTGTGCGTGTGTCTGAGGGAGGAAGGGTTGGGTCACTGACCAAGTGCTGAAAGCTAAAGCCACATTACACCCAAAAGACTCACAGCTTTCCTCAACCTCCACTCTGACTTTCGCCTCCTCATCTCTGACGTAACGTGACTCTGGCTACATGTACACACACACTCCTATGGAGCATTTTCTGATTGGGACAAAAGGGATATGTTGATATCATTCAGGGTTTTGCAGCATGTATATAAGATATGCGTCTCAGTTGAGGTTTTTACTAGTTTGAATATCTTGCCTGTATACGGACAAGCCTTTTTTTGGTCCCTCAAAAGGTGGGCAATTTGTCCTTTTTAAATGTAACACTAAATGTAAGACCTTTTTTGGAGGTCTTGATGTTGATAAAGGATTATGGGGAAAAAAACCTATCCAAACCACTTCCACATCAACAAAGTAGAGTAAATATATGATTTATTTGTTTAAAGCTAATACTGGTGTTCAAACTACTAACTACGTACTACTGTACTACGTATAGTACTACGTCTGAAGGTACAAATATGTCATGGACATAGAGAAATACGTGTCAAGCTTGAAACCATGAGTTATACTGCTATCCTATTCCATGGCATTCATAAAACAAATCAAGGACAGATCTTAGAAGAGATAGCAACCAGGCTATGAAACATTACTGTATCAGTTCACGTTTTGACAGCATTATATATCATGCTCTGTAAGGCAATGTTGATAGACTGGGTATTTGACACTGATATAGTGTAGTGATTATTATATACGCAAATCAAAAACATTTTTCAATTGCTGTACACTGGGGAAAATGATCTACAATGTATTGTAATGTAATCTTAATTCTTGTTCCTGATTGACAACAAAGCTTATGTTAAATTAATATTAAATTAATGTGCATGAAAAGTCAGATTTAAACTGCTGCTAACTATTACAGTCAAATGAGAATACACATTCAATTTAGACATATTTGACACTTTCAACCCAGAGAAGGTAAAAACAAGGCTGCCAGTAATTCAATAAAAAACAGAATTAGCACACAGCGGCAGTGCCATCCCTAACCATGTACTAAACTCATAATGATAATTTAATGCAACAATCTGGTCCATAGGGGCTTCAAATGAAAACAATTTAAGATTTTAAAGCTCTAAACAAGATGTTTGCTTTCTCACACTCTCAAAGGGTGGAGTTTCCCAGTATGTGTGTGTGTCTGTGTTTTTAAATTCTTCCAGTCAAAAAAATACGGTTTCTGGACTACATGTGTGTGCATGTGCTGTTGTACTGTATGTGTATTTGTGTGTGGGGGGGGCTGGGGGAGCGCTCACACCTCTTTCCCCTTTTAAGGATGGGGCTCCTCATTTCCATAACCTTGCTTGCAGTTAGCCAACATGTGTGTAATGCGTAACAGACAAAGGTTTTGTGGTGTTATCTCCCAGCCACTTCCTCTGGGAGCAGACCTTATTCAAAACAACTTTCAACGTGTGTATCCTGTCATCCCCCTGGAAACCCCATCTTTTCCACTCATGTTCTTTGCCAGTGGACGGGTTCAACACAACGCTTTGCCTGGAATCCAGCCTGAAATTGTTTTATAACACAATGTGTTAAGGGCAATGTGTGTGTGTGTGTGTGTGTGAGTCCCTGAAATTCTGCACAAGAGTTACAGATGAGTGTGTTTACTGGTCAGACAGCTGTGTCTTGTCACCGCTAAAAGTTTTTTGGCTGACATTTCAGAGTGAAGGGCAGGAATAGAGGAGGAGGTTGTTTGTGTGTGTGTGTGTGTGTATGTGTGTGTGTGTGTGTGTGTGTGTGTGTGTGGGGGGGTGGGGTGGGGTAGGGTCGGTCGAGGAAAATTGAACAGAATAAAGGGCT
>JAOEHI010000010.1:185059-198053 GCA_025447815.1 Percopsis transmontana
GTATGTCTGTTTACAGTTTGTGTGTGTTTGCGTTTTTTATATATTTCAGTGTATGTATGTGAACAGTTTGTGTGTGTATTTGTTTTGTTACAGTGTATGTCTGTTTACAGTTTGTGTGTGTTTGCGTTTTTTATATATTTCAGTGTATGTATGTGAACAGTTTGTGTGTGTGTTTTGTGTGTTACAGTGTATGTCTGTTTACAGTTTGTGTGTGTGTGTGTCTGTGTTTGTGTATGTCAGTGTATGTGTCAGTTTACAGTTGGTGTATGTGTGTGTTGTGTATTACAGTGCATGTGTATGTTTACAGTTTGTGTATGGGTTTTGTGTTACAGTATACTGTATGTGTCTGTTTAAAATGTGTTTGTGTGTATGCGTTTTGTTACAATGTATGTGTATGTATTCATTCTTCATGCATGTGTGTGTGTTAGTGTCAGTAGGCACTGTATATGATGTTTGTGCTCGTGTATGCCCCTGTCCCTGTGTTTGTGTGTAGCATGCGTGTGTGCGTGTGCAAGCAGAAGATCTCACACTCGGTTATGTACAGCATCCATACGGAACATTAACCCAATAAGCAGAGTAGAGGCGAAACTGCAGTAATGATAGTCGCTCCAGTACCTGTCTATTTCTCTGGCTGATGGAGTGCAGCATCTTGAGGTGCTACTCTGTCAACAGACATAGTCATTCTGGCAGTGTTTACTGTATGTTGGCATATTAACGCAAAGTGAGCTACCCACGGCGCTGGGACAAAATTAATAAGGAAGCACAGCAAAAAGTAAATTTGGCGGAAAAATATAAGCTTTTACAATACGTTATATGTTACACGCTACACGCTGTTACGTTACAGTACGGGGATAAGATACGATACAATGTCATGATAAGACAATACGATGCTCTGATATGATACAATGATATAATACCATATGATACGATATGATATGATGAAATAATACAATATGATACGCTTTATTTGTTTTTGGCAAGAAACACGTTTCAGAAACATAAAAAAAACAGACAACAAAAAATCTGACGTACAGCATTGGGCAGTTTTTTTAGGAATAGATCACCTGAGGTCTAAGGGACATGCTTGTTATCCTGCATAAAATGCAGTTTATATTACATGTGAAAACCTTCTGTCAGTTGGTGTGTAAAATATGCAGTAGCTAAGCAGTTTTTAAATTGATTGTTTTAAAGAGTGTTATTGTGGAAGATGGGATGTAAGTCACACACAGAACTTGGGAGATAAACCCAAATAAAGAAGTTTTCTTATCTGGTTTTCTGCACCAGGCTCTCCCTGTTGTCCCATAAACCTGCCTGAGGCATAGTAGTTGTTGAATTGTTTGTGTTGTCTACTGAGGATAATGCCTTACCACACACAAAATAGTAGTAATAGATTTCACATAAAAATGTACATATTCTGAGGAGTAAAGAGAGAAAATGGTATGTGAAAATCAGTGAATCTAATTTCTTTTTTTGTTTTCAAGTAAGAAAATGTAAACAAATTACAGTTCAATACTTCCTGAATGGCAATGCATACATAATTTTAATTAATGGTAGTAGTAGCTTAATATCTTCTTATTATAAAATTGGGAATTTCCTGCCACTTTCCATCCACAACATCCAGTTAAATTGCTATTTTTTATTTTCTTTGGGTTATTAAGCCATTAACTGTACAGACAAAATTTGAATCTAATGTACTGTATATATAAAATATAAAATACAACTAACAATTGAAATCTAAATCAACTCCAATTACCAATTTAGTTGAAATTATATTCAATGTGCTCAACTTAAAATAATTATGGAAAATTCTGATAATGAATATTAATCAATTACGCCTGAAACTATAAAAAAAATGTATCTCCCATTTTCCTATAATTCAGAGCAACTGAAATGGAAAAAATACAATAGCAACATATCTTTCTTTAGAAGAGACGCCACATTGATACACCTAAGAAATTATAATTATTTATTTATTTAAGACATCTGGGGCTTCATTTATAAGATGTTCTTACACACAGATTTGATCTTAGAATGTGCGTGAGCTCAAATCCACACCTAAGTTCAGATTTATAAAATTATCTTCGACAGGGAAAAGTATGTCAGAAAAGTACGTCAGGTTCCAACTTGGTATACGCATGTTTCCTTGTGGAAATGTTGGAGTACTGCAGGTATCTAAGCACTCCAAATGCTACTGCCCAATTGTTTCCTCATTATTATTAATATTATTAGTCTATTATTAATTATCAGGCTATTATTATTATTACTATTATTAGTAGTAGTAGTAATATTAGTAGTATTGTATTGCCAGATTGAACACATTGTTCATGCTATTCAAATGGTTTGCACAATAAAGTAATACACACATATTGGGTTTCCAAAATGCTATGAACATAATAGACACATCCTTGAAGGACTATATGGTTTCACACGGGTAAAACATTTCGGTCAATATATAGGCTATAAAATTCCCAATAATGCAATGATTTGCAAGAGGAAGAATGGCAGCGTTGGCACTTCTCGAAGATATCGGCAACCGTGCAATAAGAAGGGAGTTTTTAGAGATCGGGCAGACTACTTTGCACATTATGACGAATGGCGGGGAGCAGAATTTACAGACGTACCAACTGCAACCAGGTCATACTGTACCTGTTAAGGTGCAGTTGTTATCTATCCTTAGGTTCCTGTCTACGAGAACATTCCAACGAGAAATTGGTGACTGGTCAGGCAAATCCCAGCCATCGGGTGGCAGAGTTATGCCAGCTGTACTTTGAGACATCATTCGTTTGCCCCCTCAGTACATAAAGTTTCCATATACTGTCGAGGAGCAGTGGAATGTGAAGGAGGATGCGATAAATAGGATTCTCCAACGTCATGGTGCAATAGATTGCTCTCACGTTGCCATACGAGCACACCATGAAAGTAATATGTTATTCTTGTATTGCCCGTGTGGCAATTCTACACCCAGTTGCAAGATGGCCAGGATCGACGCACGACTCCTTCATTGTGCGTAATTGCAGTGTGGGAAATCGTCTAGAGGCTGGAGCAGGCGTAGACGATTGGCTTTTAGGTAAATAGCTTTTTTGCTTTTTTAAATCTGCATGAAATATTTATTTCTACACAATCAAGTGAAAGAGGTTATCCTCTGAAGCCATGGCTTCTCACCCCCATAGTGCACCCACAGAAAGCCTAGATAAATTATTTTTCTTTCCACTCACCATTATCAAGTAGAGAATTTGGATGTTTATTTTAGCTCATTTATATGCTAATGAAATCAATTAGGGGGCGTGACAAGGCGGATATCTAAAACCATTCAGCTGTGCACAATTTCAGGATCATTTGTGATTTATAGATTTCACATCTGGGAGAGTGGCGTACCCAAATATATTTGTGCGTACAGTACATTCATTTTCTCTGAAGTACACACATTTCAGAAATGATCAAATGTAAGATGGTTTCTACACAACTTTATTTTTATAAATTAGGCCCCTGCTCTCCATTAGCCTGGAAATGTGTTTCTTACCAAAACAATTTTTTGCAGTTTAAAAAAAGCTACAATTTTCAAGCCATCAAACATTACAGCTGATAAATATCACCTTCCCTGGGTTGTTGGTTATATTATGTCCCCCTTCCGATATGTGTAGGAATGAAAAGATAAAAACATGCTGATAGCTACAAAGACAAATTAGTCCGGCATTCACATCCCCAAAAATCGCCACAAGATTGAAAGTCAGGCATCGATAATAATGCCTCAAACTGTGAGCCAGATCACTTCCACGTTTGAATGAACAAAAAGCGAATATAGTCACGCTATTCACATGATGTTATAACATTTACTCAGTGCTTACCAACATACTCCAGACCAGCAGTTTATCTTGGAGATGGAAAATTACCTCTGAATACTGCACTAGGTAAAAGTAAAAAAAACACTCCTTCTTGTGGAGCGTAACAAGCCTTTAACATAGAGTTGAGTGTAGGAAAACGAAGGCTATAATTCACTTCCCCACTTCCCCAGAGGGTCTTCATTACACCACTAAAGCATGGCATTGAGCCATCACCTCTGCTGTGAAGTTAGGGTATATATGGACCTTTGAATCCTTATAGTGTATTTGGGCAAGCTGCCGGCTAAGTCATAGACTCAAGTCACTGATACAAATGTATTATCCCGTATGCTGCTGCATACGGGATAATACTAGATATAAATGGTGTTAAATCTGTGATTTGGTCTGTTTTATTTAAGATAAATCCACAATTATATATATGGAAAAATGAACAAAAAACATTAATATAAGAATCTAAATCTTGTGTCAATAGCAACTAGAATCTTGGTTGCATTTGTAGGTAGTAGTATTGATATTACTAGCTACGGAGAAAAATGGAAGTTCACCTGTGTTAGCACATATGAAGTAAGAATAAAATAAGACTGAAACTATTAGTATAAATGGTAACAGGCCATGAGGGAGGGCAGAAGTGAAGTAGATGAGCTGGAAAGAGGGGGATTGGGGAAATGAAAATGGACAAAATTTAATTTTATCAAGGAAAGCCATGATACATACCCCTTTATCGGTCAAGGGCAATAAAAAAGGCTAACTGTGCCAGCAGTTATAAGAAAGCAATTTATACCCTTGTCTTTTATTCATTCATTATGGTCTGTTATGTTCCACTTTCAAATTGTTTTTTAAAACCCATACCCTAGCTAGAAGTGTTGCAAGAACACAGGTTTTTGGACAAAATTAGATGTTTTAACAGCAGGAAACTGTTCATTGGCACTGTAATGTGCAACTATATGATCATATACTTTATTTTTAGATGATATAAAAGTAAAAGTAGTTCATACTGTAGGTTGTAAGTTGCTTTGGATAAAAGTGTCTGCTAAATGCTGTAAATGTAAATGTAAATGTTATGAGCTATGAAACCCTTGTTTTTGGGGGTCAGCGCACAGAAAGTTTGAAAACCACTGGTCCAAGCAAGTTGCTAGCAAACTGGCTAGCACTAATCTGATAGTCAATGTAGAAATCCATATTTTGGATACATGGGCCACATCGACTTAGTAAATATAATAGGATTAGAATTGATAAGAGGCAAAATGGACAGGCATCAATGGAGCCCGGGAATGCTCCGGTGCTCCTGCAATACTACTGGGGTAGTTTCTTATGTGAGCAGCAGACCCATCCTGGCTCTGCTTTTATTTTCAAGAGAAAATGAGTATGAGTATGAATTATTTACAGTTGTAGTGTATACTGATGATTTTTTAACCCCTGTCATGGTGTACAACACAGTGAACAAGGAGGAAGGTATCTTTTCTAATATAGTCTGTTATATAAGTGGAAACTAGTTTCATTTAATTCTTTTTGGGGGTAGGAAGTAAGGGATGCCCATCCATCACTTTCTTGTCCTCTAAATTTCTTTCCAAACAAATGCGCACAACAAGACACCACTTCTTCCTGACGCCTAGCTATTCAGCAGCAGAAAAATGGCCCACAAAGGTGGATTGCAGAGAACAGACACCTTCAACTGCAGCGATTTAGAGAATTGTAAAGCCGATAGCCGACTTCCTTTATCAATCTTCCTGCTCTCCTTCTCCACCGTCCAAGACGAGGGGTGTTTTTCTTTAGTTTTTATTCTGAGCCAGGCTGCTGCATGAAGGTGGGGGGGACTAAATCAATTCCAAATTATTGCATCTCTCAATAACTGATGGCGGTGTCGGTGTGGAGGCGAAATGATTAATGATGATACTATGGCCGATACGAGTAAGACACACACTGAGACATTATCGCTCACACACTGGGAGACACACAAACCCGCAGTCATCTTTCTGTGTGTGTGTTTGTGGGTGTGTATCTGTACAGTTAAGGATGGGGATTATAGAAGACATCATTTGATTCTCCGATATTTCATTGCTAATATGCAGATACCTACCATCTCTCAGGCCCTGTTCACACCTGGCATTAACATGGCGTCTTGGGTGATCCGATCACAAGTGGGCAGCTCTAAGTACGTCAGTTCACACCTGACATTAGAATGCGCCTCGGGTGACCGCTCTATATGCAAATTATCACGTACATAATTTCCGTTTCTGGACGGCACAAGGCCGGTGTTTAGCGCTATGCAGGCGTGATGACAATTTAGTTGGGCGCAATGTGGTTTTTCTCTCACCTGGGTTTGCTAATTTCCCGGCGTGCCATGTCATCGCTTGCGCCGGAATGGGTGCAGGGGCGCAGTAGAGGTTGTGTCAGTCAAAATCAGGTTGCGCAGTGCTAATTTGGTGTAAAATAAAACCAAATGTTGCGCTAGCATCTCCGCCTGGTCAGACCATGTCTTAAGACAGACACAGGCGCTGTGTGGTACTTTCTAAGCTTTAGGTGAAGGTGCACTAAGCACATACCTGTCCAAAATCACACACGCCACTTTCGTGTATAATTAAACTAATGACTAATAGCCAAAACAATCACAAATCACAAAACAAAATGTGCCATGTTTGCACACTTAGCAAATGTGCCTCAGCTACGTTGTCATGTCAATGTAGGGTCTTTAATGGGCAGTGAACTGGTGGTGTGCGCTTAAACGTAGTCCGGCATTGTACGCTGAGCTAATGCTAGCCAAAATCATCTCATAAGGTCATCAATATTCCACCAGGACATGCCTCCACCGCACTGAGTGCGGAATGGCTTGCATTTCTCCCTCCTCCCCCCTACAGCTGACATAGGCTCGCACTGTTTTCTACAGTTGTTTGTTGGAGAAGAAAGTTGGGTTTCAGGGAGCGCTATAATGCAATTAAGGAGTGTACCTTTTAATCTAATGAAATCTAGAGGTAAGACTTCTTGGCAAAACTTCTTCGGTTTTAAAGTAATTTCTTCTGAGGGATCATAAAGTCTTATCTTATCTTATGAAATCAGACCTCAAGTCAAAGCTAGCATGCGCAGGAGACACGAGGTCCGGCTTCAAAATCCTATGGCGTCATTGCTCATACCAAGGTTGAAGAATAGGTACAGTAGTTTGCGTGCATCCGGGTGTATTGGAGAGAGACAGAGAGCGAGAGAGTGTTTGAGGCCTTCACCCCTTTCTCTTGTGTAATTGGCTCTGCAGTCGAGACTTCTCCGCAGTACAGAGCTGCGCGTCGTGTTAGTCTGCTTGTAATAACAGAAAGGCAGCGCACTCCACGCACAGCGCGGCCCAAATCACCAGCAATTACCACCCACAGGCTCAGCCATTTATCTCCGAGTGTCCCTGACACGCACATGCCCGTACACAGCACACAACCTATCGAGACACCTCCAAATAACTACATGCGCTTGTGTGTTCGTGTGCGCAACGTGCTTGCTCAAAAATGCGAAGTCTTAGCCAGCCTTAGCCAGCACGCCTTCCCTCCAAATCACTGTTTTGGGTTGTCAGTCATTCGCACCCAAAACATACACTTAGCCACAAAGACCTGTGCAACAAAGACCGAATTCCCGTTTGCTTTCAGTCTTACTACATAATCTGTTTACCATAGTGCTCACTTCGAAACCCGGAGGGTGGGTGCATCTCAAAACGGCAAGCACAATCCCCCTAAACAACACTGCCTTTGGTTTCGTACACACACACATACACACATACACACACATATTGATGTCTAGTTGATGCGCTTGATAGCTGCTGATAGCTGTCATTGCAAGCAGCAATGTTCCTTCGCCGCGTTACACTGTTAATACATTAGTAGCCGTCTTTCATCCTTCCTCCTTTCTTTCTTCCCGCACTCTGCCGCCCTGTACTTCACCTCTCCCTCTCTCTCCTCCTCTGTATATCCATCCATCTCTCCCCCCTCCCTTTGTCTGCAGAGACATAGTGCCTAGAGTGTTTACGCTGCGATGCGGCAGCAGGCACCGAGGGAAGTTATAAGTCTACCCTGGGCTGAGCCACTCTCTCTTCACATTATGGCCATTGATTTGTGTCTTTATTATGTCTTCAGTGGAACCTTGTTCACCAGCATCACCGGCTCCCAGCGGCGCAGCGCAGCTCAACACTGCCCTCCAGTGGTGGCTCAGTCGGCCACTGGGTACAGGGAGTGAATGTCAGAGCGAAAGAGAAGGTTTTTTGTCCCTCTGTGTGTATGTGAGGATTTGTCTATCTTTGTCGCCTTACCATTGATGTTCGCGAGTTTTGATGAGCTTTGTATGAGGTACATGTAAAGTCAGTGTTTCAGTTAGTTGAAACAGAGAGTGAGCCCTGGTTGAACGTGTTCTCTCCACATTCTCTCGCTGGCTAGCATTTCCTCCGTGGTGGTTTGGATTACCCTAGGCAGAGCAGAGCGGAGCTAGAGAACGCAGGAATGCCGCATCCATCTGCTGCACATTAGCATTAGACCTCCAGCCCAATTCAATTAGGTGCCCGAGCCAGAGCCCCTGATTGGACAGCAGGAGGAGGGCCACAGTGCAGCAACTGGCCCCTGTTAAACACAAGAGAAAGACTGGAGTCACAGGGGGGGGGGGGGGGGGGGCCATATTCGAGGTTTTATTTTTAAAGCTAACAAAAATGTCGCCAACCCAAGACACCCACTTTTATAAATTATAACTAGAAAAAGAAACACTTGATTGAAAGCTAAATAAATAAAAATGTAGAAATGACAAATCGGTACTATTGTACAGTATGCCACATTCAGAATTAAATCTGTGATTATTGTTAAATGCTACTTAACCTGAACAGTGGTGAAAGTTACCAAAAAAAAGCCCATCTTTTCCACCTTCATCATTTTTGAGCTGACACTAAAGTAGACATAAACATCATTAGGTGTCGTTTTTCCAGAATCGATTAGCCAAAAAACATCCGACATATGCAAAAACGGTCTACTACGCGTGGCGGAATAGCTCAAAGTAATTAAGCGGATGCCGCAAACCATTCACGCTTCCTGAAACCACTCCAAACTGGTGTCTCGCAGGCGCCATTCGTCCAGCTCGGACGTCAAGCGGCTGACAAAAAACAGCATGTTTACCAAGATTAGTAGGTACTGGTCTTATTTATTTACCAAACGGATTATGTTAATGTTTATTTTCTTGCCTGTGATGATGCAGCAAAAACCTTATGATTATTGTGATCAGAGATACACATGTGGCACCAACCCTCGTCCAAGGAGAATGGGTGGGCAAGGAGGCCAGGCCTGGGGGGTCTGCCATAGACACACATGCAAACCTGAGTCTCACACACGCACATACACAAGGGCACAGTGTTCTATGGACCATACACTCTCGTAGGCTGTCAATTCTTCTCAAAAGGCCTTGGAGACCAACACACGAGTAACATTCTCTGGCGTAAACATTGCGCTCTGTGGACATGTTCCCAATTATCCACAGCATATTTCTCTGATTTCTAACACAGAACGGACTGGCATCTTTGGAAAATCGAGAGCTTTCAACAATTGCGGGTTTGTGCATTTTGCTCACGTTCATACTGTTCTCTACACTGCAGTGTTATGTACACAAATGCATATGCTACGCTTTATTCCTAACGCCGTAGTGTGCATGTCTGAACAGTGTGATTGTGTAGCTCCATGGTTGACCCACACCCATTAATACATTACATTGTAAAATAAATACACACACACACACACACACAAATACAGAAGGTTTACCCAGGAGCCGTTGGTCTCCTGGGTAATGATTAGTGACATTGTCATTTATATCATACTAAACAGAGTAAGTGAGCAAAAATTTGAAATCATAAATATGTGATCATAATTATGAAAACTGGTATTTATCCAAAATATATTCATTTTAAATAGGCCTACAAATAAAGCAATAAAATGTTAAGCTATGTGTTCTCATCAAATTATCAAACTCCAAGTATTGTTGTATACAGTGTGTAAATATTAAAAATGTCGTACTCTTTTTACGTCAAACCTTTTATTGTGGTTATAGTCCGGTAAAGGGGTGCTTGGCTTGGAGAAAAAAAAGGGAGAACAGAATCCCAAAAAACATTCTTTTTAATTATTATCTCATCGATAATTGTTGCAAAGTCAAACACATGCATATCCGGCTAAGGGAGTGTTTGCACAAAAGATATCGAATGACATGCTACTTCAGCAATCACGCCTCACTGGCAGATGATGTGACAAACATCCCATGTTTGCATGGACACAGCAGGCTCAACATTCTGACGGCTGACCATAATCACTGCTTCTCCTTTGAGATATGGGGGTAATTCCCTGCATGTTTGCTTATGAATATGTCTCTGCAAGCATTTGTGCTATATGGGAATAGACCAAGCTAAATATACTTCAAATGCAGAATACTGGCCCTGGTCTCCAGGTCAATGCATAAGACGCACATTGACTGTTTTATGTTAGAAGATAATGATGCACGTGCATATATTTTGTTTTGTGATTTAAAAAGGTTAAGGACAGTAGTCATTAGTTACATTATGCATGAAATAGTCCAACATAACAAAAGTGGCGTGTGTGATTTTGGATAGGTCTGTGCTTAGCCCAAAGCCCAGAAACTAAAGCCCAGAAACTAAAGCCCGGAAACTACCACACAATGCCTGCCTTTGCACCAACACCTTTTGTGACACACCCTCTACGGCGCCCCCATGCCAATTTCGGCGCAAGCGATATCATGGCAAGCCTGGAAATTAGCAAACGCACCACCGCGAGAGAAAAACCACCTTGCGGCCAGCTAAATTGTCACTACATCTGCATTAGCGCTACCGCTGGCTTTGCACCGTCCGGAAACTACAGTAGAGCCCTATGGGTCAAATTATCTGTACAGTAATTATTATTATTACAGTGTGTATGTTAATTAAGATATCTCTAAATTGCTGTGTCTGCATGTGCTTGTGTGTCTGTATGTGTGTGTTCTTGTGCACAAAGGTCCACAAATGTCAAGATGTGTAAGTTAGCATGTCTAGGCCTGTGTGTGTTCGCGTGTTTGTGTGTGTTCTCACACATCATGATTTGCTATTAACCTCACTATCATCTATTAGGAAATATGTGTAAAACAATATCACAACTAGGTGAGCTCATATGGGCCAAGGCCACATGTATCATTATGAGCCAGCTTTTTGTGCGTGTGTGCGTGCGTGTGTTGTGTCAGAATGAGTTAATGCTTGTGCTTTCATGTGCATGCCTTGGGTCAGAGCATATGTTTAGCGTGTGTGCTGACTCAGAGCATGCGTCAATATGAATACACACAGTGGCTGGTTTAGGTCCCCAGAGATGCATAATTCTATGTTTCCACGGAGGGCATAGAACTACAGCATGAATCGGGCTTATACACATCCAACGTTACCGTTGGGCAAACCCTGCCAATTCAGTGTTTATCTTGAAAGGTAGGTTTGCTACCTACAGCACACCAGCACTCAGCCTCTCTTGGGAGGCAGATAGCAATCGTTCAAGCAGGAAAAACACCAAGTCCACCAGCGTTTGACTGTCAACACAGATATCGGCACATGCAGAAGCAACCTGGGGGTGTCGAAGTGTACAAGTCTGAATGGGAGCAGCCTCTCTCAACCAGCCGTCTGCTAGTCATTTGCATGTTTTTGTTGCGGGTACGCGCAATGTTACATATAACTTTCCAAGTGGGAATGCGCCAATGCCAGTGGCTTGGCTATTGTGTCGTCATTGTAAGCCGAGGCAAGAGTAAACACCACTGCAACGAAATGTCTGAGGCACACATTCTGCCTTTTCACCCACTGTGACTGTCTCGTGTTCGCCGTGTCCTTTATCTAGGGAACAAGCCTACCGCTTGTATCGTATTTGTGCGTGTTCTCCGGTTCTACATGTTGAATCTTGTCCCCGCCCACAAAAGCCCTTTCCAGACCTCTTCCATTCAGGCCCGTCTAGATGTGGCGTGTAAGAGCCATATGGCGCTCCTTTGTTTGTCATTGCTGGAAGCCGACAACCTCTCATGTCGCGGGCAGGGCGCTCTCCGCTCTCCGCTTTGCTCTTACAAACAGCAACACACGCGCACAGCGCCTAATCTCCTCTGTCCTTTACACCGACACAAATCACACATGTTGAGGCCGCAGCGAGGGCAAAGAGAACCCTCTCGAACAGAGGCAACGCAGCGTTGGAGGATAGCACTCCGACAAACAAAAACACTAGCAAAGGCACACATACACACACACACACACACACCAGACCCCAGTGTCCTCTTTGCCCTGTCTGAAAAGTGTTGTTTAGGTAAATGAGGCTGTGGACCCAGCAGGCAGACTCAACATGAATAACAACCTGAATGCATTACCCCATTACAGTCTCTCTCTCTCTCTCTCTCTCTCGCTCAGCACCCACAGTCCTTGAGAGTTCAAATTGACATTGGAGACCCAGTTATTAATATGTGAGCAGGAGCTCTGTGTGTGTGTATGTGTGTGCATGTGCACTATGCACTCAAGGGACAGCGATGGAGGGCTCTTGTCCTTTGTGTGTTCCAGAAAATATATGTGTGTGTGTGTGGAAGAGGGGATGGACAAAAGAGGGATGAGAAGAAATGTCTGCATATATATTGGTGTGTGTGTGCGTGTTGCAGCCCGGCGAGGCAGCAGGCTGTCTAATTAGATAGACAGAGCGAAGCTGTGAGACTCTCAACAGGAGGAGGAGAAGAAGAAAAAACGAAAACCTGCCTCGCTCCACACCTGCTGATTGTGTGTGTGTGTGTGTGTGCGTGTGCTCTGAACACACTTGCTCTTGTACGCGTCTCCGTATGTATTTTTACCTGCCTGCTACATTTCCCCTGTTCCTGCTTTGTTCCCTGCTTTTATGAGTGGCTGCCTGCCGGTGTGTGTGTGTGCGTGCACGTGTGTGTGTGTGTGTGAGCCTGGATTCATCAGGTGTCACCCAGCGAGCCCGATCCCTGCAGAAGGCTGCCGCCACCGTTGGCATGGTGACGGCTGCAGTGCCTTGCGAGACTGCTGCCATGGTTACCAGGCACGCTAAGCAGGGGGCAAGAGGACCAACACTCTGTGTGTGTGTGTGTGTGTGTGTGTGTGTGTGTGTGTGTGTGTGTGTGTGTGTGTGTGTGTGTGTGTGTGT
>JAOEHI010000010.1:208643-222337 GCA_025447815.1 Percopsis transmontana
GAGAGAGAGAGAGAGAGAGAGAGAGAGAGAGAGAGAGAGAGAGAGAGAGAGAGAGAGAGAGAGAGAGAGAGAGTAAATGTTTTTGTGGATGCCAGGCATTTGGCATCGACATTTCATATTGTTAGCAAAACAGTTTATATTTTAGGCAAATCATATTGGGTCACAGCTCAGTTACATATTGTATATATCCGTTATTCATTACTCATTATTTTTGTCTGTGAAATGGAGGCAGCTTAATTTCTCTCCACCTTTTTAGATAAATATGTGTTTCTGTTGAGTTTGAAATAAACAACGACTGATTCAGTTAATTGAATACCATGTCAAAATCAAATACTTCCTCCCGAACCTCAGCGTGTGGACTTATACTGAGGTAAGGAAGCCTTTGAGTTTAAGAAAACCTGGCTGGCTCTCCCAGCCACCCACCTCTCCGGAGGGAGTGTGTTCCAAGTGGATCACGGAGGGCATGCTGGATAGCAGTGCATCCAGGCTGCTGTGCCCCATCTGCTTGTGTGGTATTTGTTCCCCTGTCAGCTCCTTGTATTCCGACTGCAGCCTGGAGAGTGAAACGCCGCCCTTGTTGGCGTGGAGAACGGCCCTGAGCATTTTCTTCACCAGCTCTGTGTCAGCCATCTAAGAACACACACAAACACACATGATCCACGCCTCTTAAGTTACTAAATGCTGTGAGGTAATAGGTAATAGGTATCCTATAGGTTGAATATAAGTGCTTGCCGAGGGCACCGTCTAGTGGGGGACACCAGTACTGCAACTAAAATAATTTTCCCTCAGTAATAATCATTTCTGAATATTTAATGATATACTATATTATAGGAGACCAGTGAGGAAGTGGTAACCAGGCATTGGGAGTTACTCAATATGTTGCTCTATCACTTACCCTAGGATAAAAAGAAGAATTTGCCCAGGTATATCCAAAAGAATTAAATAAGCAAGAGGACAGCTAAACAGACATGAATTTCAATGCAATTATAATTAACTATCCATTCACTATATTGATATTCTTAGGGACATCATAAACCCTTTATGTGCAGATATCTGAAAAATTAAGGTTTGATTAAATAAAACAAACAAACAAACAAATAAATACATAAATAAATAAAATCTTTAGTCATAGATGAGCATTGCCAACAGATGCCAACAGATGTGATACTCTGTTGCTTGCTGAACCTGTTTAACAAATTAAATGTAAGCCAATTATAAACAACACAATACCTTACGGAGGTTTATGCTTGGTACGAACTTCCATAAGTGAAAGGAAAAAAAACTGTTTCGGAGGTGGGGGCAATGCATAAAGGAAACTAACATTGGTAAACAATCACAATTGTATAAAAATCACCTCTGTGTATAACTACAAGATTAATATAATTATCTTTATACTAGCATGAGCAGTAAATTAATTAATTTCATCTTTCTGGGAAAGGCACTCCTTCGCAAAAAACGACGCGCCCTCAACAACCAGGCTACACCTATAACATATGCAGCAAATTCAATCATTCATTTTAGGATCTAAATTAAACTTTCAACTGCATATTTCAAATTATTTGTTGTTTTTTAGTTTAGAAGTTATTTGACATAAATAACTTCTAAAGTGGTCAAATAACTTTTAACTTTGATAAACAATTTCGTTGGATCCTGGGTTCACAGGAATGTACACAGACAACAGCGTGACGTAATTGGTCACACGCTTACACTTCCACACCCTGTGCAAAATATTAAGTTCATATCTTCATATATGAACAAAACTACTTTGAACTTTATATGATAAAATTGATTTTTGCAATTGTGACTGACAGTTCCAGTCCAAGGATCAGATCCGGTGACCGAGTTCCGTACTGCTGTCACCTCCCGCATAACTTTATCCCAAGCGATCGGCCACCAAGCAAAAGCAACCAACTACAACTAACAGCTAATCTTTGACCAAAGACATCTTTTAAATCAGCTTAAATAGCTAAAAACGAATAGAACAGCTACCTTAAAATCATCAATCAATCAAAACAGCTTGGGATGGTGAAATCAAAATGTGTTCCTGCCGCGTTCCTGCCACTTCCAATGTTGTGTGTCGCTCTGGCTGTCACCCGAGTCCCTTCGAGCTCCTCTGACAGGCGGCCTGGCCGTCGGATCTGATTGGTCGTTGGTTCACGATTTTCTGGCTACACGTCAAGGCGCAGGCGCAGTGACTCAAAGGGCATCCCTGGTACTATAAATAATAAAGTGAATTGTTTATCCATGATTACCAACCTGTTATCGACTTTTACATTAGTTAGGTGTACTGTGTGTGTAAATAGGTGTACTTCTCAGTGTTATCCCCACATTGTACCCTGTATTGGGCAGAGAAATGTGGGGATAACACATCAGATAAACGTATTTAACCTGAATAACACAAGTACGCCTACGCCCAGTTTAAGACAGTATAATAGCAGTATAATACCAGTACAACAGAACAGACACGTCGTGGAATTTAGGTTTGATTACAAAATCAATAATGTACTGCAAGCTGAACCAATTGTTGCAATCAGATTTCAGAATTGAATAGGTTAGGCCTATAGGTTAGGTTATGAGTGTTGGCCTATATGCTTATTTTTCCACAAGATCATGGTTTGTGTGCACCAACATTGCTAGAATATAGCGCTGGAGAGTAGATTTTTGTCCGCTTTCTGTAATTGTTTCGACATACACATTTTGCATTGCGTTTGACCCTACATTGGGAAGTGCCGCGCTTCAAAGCCGTAGATAAAGATTTTTGACATTTGACTGACCTCTAGTGGACAAGCAAGGTATTGACATACTGTATAGCAGATCCTGAAATCGCAACTTTAAATTCGAAAATATCCCAATAGCATTGTAACTGACAATAATATTTAGAAATCCTAACTTCTGTGTTGAGGAGAGAAGAATAACTACTTAGCCTAAAGGTAAGAGAAGGTGATAGAGCAAGAGGAGATAAAGTAAGAGGAGACGTGATGAGGAGATGAAAATAGAGGACAGACAGAGAGAAGAGCCAAGGAGGAGATCAAGGGAAAAGTGGCCTGAACTTAGACTGTAATGATTTTCCTCAATTTAGAAAACATTCAGAAAACAAATAATTAAATCAATGTAAGATAGTTTACCTCACCATCAATCATGTCCAACCAAGGACATCCAACACCCTCTGTAAACCTAATACCTCCACTTTGAACAACAACGAACCCTCGAATGTCAGGATCATGCCTGCAGGCCATGGCCGGATGATTCCACAAATTACTCTGACTAGGGAAGGACGGGATCCAGAATAGTATAGTTGTCTAGGTCAGGTGATTAGCTCCCAAGTGAAAGGTCTTAGGTCTGAGTTCTTCATGAGCCCACCTGTAAGCATCTTTGAACAAGGTGTCTAACCCCTTAAAACTCATCATAAGTGTCCTGGGAAACATCTATTATCTACTGACCTGATTGTGATATTTAAAAAGTGTTTCGGTATGGCGTTATAAATGAATCTACACATTTTATATTTTTGCTTTTAATTGTTTTAATTTTTGTCAAATGTCAAATGTAGTGTAGGATATAGATAAAACATGTGATATAGAAATATCTGACTGTTTGACTTAACAGAGTACGTACATTTCGGCAAAATTGTATTTCGATATTGGCTTTCTGATGCTGACCCTACCAGACCGTAGAAAAATTAACATAGGTCATTTCTCAGTTACCAGAAAATACCAGTAAGTGGCAGTAATACACATTTGTAGCGCCTAGCTTGCAGTGAAAGCACAAGAAGAAGGAGGCGACGAAGACGGAAGACTAATAGATTTTTTTCATCCAGTGTTTTTTGCTCTTCTAAGTCCAGTTGCACGTTTTCAGTCGCTACACTTTAAGAAATTTGTATGTTCAGGTAAAGAACAACTACACCAATCTAGTTTCCACTTCCAACAACTGTAGCCAAAGCGTTTCTATCTTGCATGCACATATAGATAGCTAACGCCATTTGCTAACCCCTATAACGTTTAATTCAGTTATCGCTGAATGAATCACAGTCAATCAGAGCATCCTTCTTTTTATTATTGGCAATTTAAATACAAATTCAGTTATAAATGCTGCTGTGAATGGGGAGTGCCTATCAGCGAACAAGTACTGTAACTACAGTAGCAATGCTAACGTCATTGGTGGCTTCTATTGTTTTGATTGTTTTGGGTTTACGTCAACTAACGTTAGCGGAAACGTCACCTAGAATAGATTGTAAACTTACGGTAGAAGCGTTCCAGAGATACAGAAACGTGTTATGAATTCGATGTGTACTAACGAGGTACAACTTAATTCAAAGTTGGAGAATGTTTTAATGAGGTTTACTACAACTATTAATGAATTGCTTGTGAGTATAGTGATGCAAGGATAATGCCGGTGTAAGTTTATATTTTATTATTGACAATATGTCCTACAAAAATCTAAAATGATTTTCTCCTACTGACAGGTAGGCTTTTTGTCCATCTACGTTAGCCAACGTCAGATATAACTCGTATCTCAGAAGGCATAACTCCAGCTATTAAGTTACAGAGCCGTACTGTACTGTTGCTCACGATCATTTATGTTGTACACCGTATTATAAAACATTTGAAAAGTGGATGTTGCTTTGGAAGTCTGGAACCAAGCTAGTTGCTACTGTGAAAGTTGTTTTAATAGATGTTCAGACATCACTGACTATATCTATAGCTATATCTGACGTTAGCCATTGATTGACAATACTGTAATTGTTAGTGGTATAAATCATTGTTGGTTTTTAGTAGGCTTTATGTGTTGGCTATAAAAATATGACACATAATGACACCGGTCTTTTCCTTAAAATACACACATTAGTGGGACAAAGTGTACACCCCCATTTACTAAACTTTCATGACGTTTTGTGATGCGTCCATAATCCCTCCCCTCTCAATAGGAGAGATGAGAAATTAGGGTGTTATCTTTATTCTTGAGCTGTTGCTATCAAAACGAAGTGCTATGGCGTTGAGTAGGCGTCATTCCTATACTCCCCGGGTGAGTGGCTATGGCATGCAATATGTTAATGTTATGATGTTGGGGCTGGAATGTTAATCTTATTTTTTGCATCACTTAAAGATAAAAAGATATGTAATTGTGACAGAAAATAGAATAGAGATGCGTTACTCACCACATTTGGTATAGGCTTTAATTTGTAGCACTTGCTGCATGCTGTTGAAGGCTGGACAAAGATTAACTTGTAGAAAATTTGAACACACTGCCCTGGATTAAAGTTTTGAGTACGCTGTTGTTTTGATTGATCCTCAATTTTTAGGATTGTGTATGTAATCACGTAAAGCAATCTCCTAGAAAAATTCTGATGTCATCTTCCGAATAGAGTGTTACAATAAGCAGCAATCCAGTTTCCTTCTGTGGATTGAAATTCTCAACCAGCGTGAGGATCACATTTCCCCACAACCTTCTAAAAGCGTTAGACCGCAGTGGAAGTTAATGCTGAATAAGCCTCTTTGTATGGAGATGACTTGTTTTCAAGGCTTTGTGTTGCCGGCTGGGACATATGACCAAATGTCTTGGTGGGCTATTAGCGTGGCCTGAGGGCTTTCCTATCATTGCTTATTATTGACTCCCATCGCTTTACATGACCTTGTTTTAAGGAATTATGGGCCATGGAGATGTGAAGTTGAATGTGTCTATTAATTGCTGGCTTTGTCACATTAAACCTATTGGGCCTTGTGGTCATGTATGAAAATATGTTAATCCCTTTTGAACATCAGTTACAAGTACAGTTACATCAGTAACTAACTAGTAAGTGTTTGGCTATGATGTTATATACAGTATGATGTTATATACAGTAGTATATATTTGTCTGAGATTTAGCTATACCGTGGCATGTTAGTATTTATTTCACTGTATTAGCGAAAAATAGCCCAGTTGGTAAATCATTCAAAAGTATTCTGTAATTTCTACCCCCCACTTTCAGCTGACCAGCCCATTGATCAGTAAAATGAGCAGTGGAGGGGTTGTGGAGAGCAGTAAACCTGCAAAGGTAAGACTCTTTAGAAAACCCATTGTTGTACAACTTCAAACAGGGCACCTTAAAGCTACAGTATATAAGAATTGGAATACTTTAACATTTAATGTTCTTATAATATTACTAAATTGAGGTATGTTTTAGGACTGTACCTGACGAATTCTGTCAGTTGAATCGGATTTGGCTGTTCAATATGGCGATTCGGCTATTCGTTCCTTTTTTTCATATTGACTATCTGGCAATCAGAAAATACATTGGCATGAGTTTCAGGGATGAATTTGACTGCATTACCATAATTTCCAGACTATTAACTGCACCATATATTAACCACATGATGGCAGTATTTTGTGTAATTTAAAAAAACAAACCTGTGTATTGACCCCACCCATGTATTATTAACCACAGTTTATTCATTGTGTCACATAAAACTAAATGCCACCTGGTTATGGTGCGAGCGCTACTAGCCATTTAAAGTTGTTGTATGAAGTGAATAAAAGCCAAATCCAACCACATCTCCTCGAATGTGGTAGCACCTCCACAGATCTGCACAGCCAGCGAGCTAGCTACAGCCCTGCTAAAACGATGAATATTGTTTTCTATAGTGTTATAAGCATGGAAAAATATTTTCAGTGAATCTTAATTACATCAATATTGTTCTCTTGAAACAGTATTTATAAAAGATTGTATTTTGTAATTGTATTTTTGTGTTGTCTGACAACCAGGTCCTAGTCAGTGAAATTAATGAGCGCAATGAGAAAGTTTACTTCAATGTAGGATAAAGCGAGGTTAATAGTCAGGAAGTTACGGTAACACAGTAATCTGTTTTATGCTATTATTGTAATGCACTGACAAAAAAAACGACACCGATTACTTGACTTAAAGTCAACTGACGTGTTTCCGACTGATGATTCGACTCGTCGACTTTCAGAGGCAGCCCTGGCATGTGTAAAGAACACCTCTATGAAAACTGTGTTTACTGCTGCTTGGCTCTGCTACAGCTATTTTAATCGGCTGTGGTTGGGTCTTCCAGCTCAAAACAGCGATAAAACAAAAGCAAGGGAGCCACACCGAGTCAATGCTTTGTTTTTAAATTGTGTGCATGTGAAATACCTTGACACCAAGTGTGTGGCCTCACACTGACACGTGCATAAATTACATACTGTAGCTTTAAGTGTCTGCTGTATAAGAGATAGAAATTGTATTGGCTTTGGGTGGCATGACCTGTTGTCTCCTCCCCCCACGCCCCAGGTGGGTTCTATAGTGGAAGTTATAGGTAAAGGTCACCGTGGCACCGTTGCCTACGTGGGCGCTACCCTCTTTGCCTCTGGGAAATGGGTGGGTGTCATCCTCGACGAGCCCAAGGGCAAGAATGATGGCACCGTGCAGGGGAAGCGCTACTTCGCCTGCGAGGAGAACCACGGGATATTTGTCCGACAGTCCCAGGTAACAGAAATGAATGTCTTGCTTATGTCCAGCGACAAAAATGTAACCACTACGTATACATGCTCTTCCCTGGGTGGTAGGAGAAGAAATGTGTCATCACTTGGAATATTTATAAGAATATCATGAAAATTCAATAATCCCTACTTTGAGGAATCAAGTCATTACTGGCTGAAGCTGACTGATCCGTAACATTCCCGTCCTCTAGGGCCAATTATTATTCCCGGGACGTTTGTGTTGTCTTGGTCACCTACTTGTCTTTGTCTGTCCACAGATCCAGCTGGTGGAAGATGGCTCTAGCGCCACCTCGCCAGACACTCCTGAGTCCGGCACGTCCAAAATACCCAGGCAGAAAGGTTGCCAGAATAATTAGGAGTTAGCATTAATGCAACTCGCACTCATATATTGTGTGTGATGTGTTTTAACTACACAATATAGATAAAGATCGATAATTGTAAAGAAAGTTTCTGCTACTTTATATTGTCATCGCATAACTCACTTTATCCAAGGGGACTACTAAAGTGCAAGTGCAATTTGAATACTTTCCTTTTTTTACATAAGGCGTAGCATTGATGATTGTTGTTTTTTTCAGAGATTCCTGAGACTCCAAGAACAACAAAACAGGTAAGGTAATCATAAAGAATACCCTTGGCTACTGAAATTACAGTATATCAAAAACATGTTCTGTACCCCATGGCATTGGTATTTGGTTAAATCTACTGTGGATCAGGCAATAGCTTGGATGTTATGGACTCAGAAGTCCATGTCAAACGGTTTGATGAGGCCTATAAACATTGAGGGTGAAACAATGAATTGATCAATCAGAAAATTGTAGAAATAATGAAAGTGGAAAAATAGAAAATACCTTTTCAAATTGGTGCTTGTCCCAAGCCTCTGGCCTTTCCTCTCCTTAGTTTCTTTCTCTTTTGACCTTCTCTTTTTCACTTCAGCTCATCGGCTGTGAGCTGAAACTGTTTTCCTGTGACTTTTTGACATCTTATCGTTGTTTTCTGAATGTTTTTTACAGACACCTGCCAACCTAAAGAAGGTAGAGATATTTAACATGAGCACGTATAGTTTCATCACCGCGGTTGCTTGTCACATTAGACATACACCTGAATGTATACTTTTGGGCAAATCTTAGATTCCCTGTGTTTACTTTTATTTTCTCGACCATTTCGTGTGGTAGGCTTGCATGCATGAGTCATGTAACGTCACTACAACTGCATGATGTCACATTGTCTTCTGCTCCTATGGATCCTAAGTGCTTCCTTGTTAATGTCAAAGGACAACAGGGGTTTGCCGCTTGCGTTGTTACAGAACAACCCTAATAACCAGGATAATTTCTGTGTGCTGCTAACCTCTTCCCTTGCTTCCTTTCCACGTGTGTGTGTGTGTGTGTGTGTGTGTGTGTCCCTACTGTATATCCTCTCTGCAACTCCTCCAGTCCTCTGCTCGTCTTTCTGGCAAGGTGAGCTCCTCCACAGCAGGTTCAAGGGTCAACGCTAATATTCTATGAAATTATTAAGACAGAATAGCCTCATTTAGTAGCTCTTTTTACATTTATGAAGCTTTTATAATAAGTGACACTCATTGAAGGTAAAATGTCGGTCTAGTATAGCCACTGCAGACTTAAGAGCCCTCGTACATGCCTTAGCACAGTGAATTTACACTTACAGAAACAGTTCTTATAGTCAGCGAGTCACATAATGTGAGAATAGTCATTGAAAAGGTCGGGCAGTTCTATAGGAACAGAGCAGCTAGTAGCAAAACGCCTTTTGGTTCAGTTCTAACACTGTGTCATCACACCATGTGGACAGTGGAGCACGCCTGGTCGCCTCTTCTCTGCCACCTCCCTCCCTTCCCTCTTGGTACGACCCTCAGGCCGCTCCCCCGTATTGCCCATGGTATGGTCTGTCAACTCAGAGCACCTCACACGGGTGATGAGGTGTATGGTGATAAAGCTACTGGATGCATCCCCCTTCTCGGCACAGACTGCAGGGTTTTAAGTCTTTAAAGCTTCATAGGATCACTTTTTTTTATTTTATAGTTGAATATAACATAAGAACTCTCGGATTTGATGATACAAATGTCTGTTCTTGTCTGTACTGGACAGTAGTGGATAGATAGACATGGGAAATGGTGTGGTTCATGTAAAGGGAAAAGAGGTACTTACTACATTAAAAAGACACTGCTTTATGCTGCGTTTCAATGGACAAAGCTATGCCTCAAGTGCTTTCTGCAACTACAGCGCAAAAAGTCAAAAGAAAAGGACAGCTTTTAAAAAACATACTGGGTGCAGTTGCATCTCATAACCACGAGGCCACTCATAACCATTTGCCATGTTATCCTTTGCAGCTTTAAACAAACCCAAACTAACTGCAGTAAAATGGTGTGTCTTACAACTGCAATCTATTATTTATTTTTTATTTATTTTCAATATTGATTCATTATTTAATCTCTAAAGACCTTTTACACAGTAAAAACTGGCTTATGATGGTTGGAGATCATATGGACTGATAACCCCTGGCATGCCACAAACAAAGTCTTATGAAACTAATAAATTAAGTAACAAGCTATTGAAGCATAAGGATTGCAGCTTTAAGTGGCACTTTTGTTGTCAGCCACACTCAGGATGGTGAGATTGTTAGACCTGGAAAGCACACAATGTTAGAAGGATGCTGCTCACAAGTCTACACCTTTTGGCACAGTTTTGCATATGACCATGATGTCCTAAAAGTTAAATAAATTACCATGAGAGATGAACTGTACTTGTCTAAGTCTATGGTTGTTTGCAGATGTGGGGGATTGTTTTTTAATGTATTTGTGCCGTCACCTGTAACGCGCTGTAAGAATTGGACAAAAAAGTGTATTGGTGGCTGTGGACTGTACAATGTTTCAAACGTTGTTTTCCCCCTCACCAGACACAGAGGGCTGCTTTCTCTTCCTCTATGTCCGGTGATATCAGCGAGGAAGGCCTCTCTTCCCAGGGGACCCTTGGGGCCCCCGTCATGCCCTGCGCATCATCCATGGCACCTGCAAACACCGCCCCCGCCACGCCAAGCAAGGTGAGTGTCTGACCAACCCGGTTAATGAATGTTGTCATGATGTCATGTTGTATTAAATGTAAGTAACAAGAGAAGTGTAACGTTGGAAACTCTAAAGTTGTGACGCTATATATTTCACTGTCACCTTGTATAAACATGGCTCCTAATTAGACAAACTAACTTAATTGCAGCCTTAGTTTAGCTATGTCACTTTGTAATGTGTCACTATGTACTGTTTATAGTGTTAATGAGGTTTTTATTTATTATGTTCTGTTTACATTGCCCTTGTGTGACCAGGTGGAACCTACCGTGTCCAAGCAGGTAGCGTTATGATCTAAAGATGGCATGCAGGCTGATTTTTGGCATGATTGGTTTGCTAACACACAAAAAAGATTTACCCTATTGTTCAGAATTGCCAATATTGGCTTTGGGAGAATGTGTGTCTAAGGAATTAACTCTCCTTTTTTTCCCACTGTTGCACCGTTGACTTCTGGTTTTTGCAGGGATCACTGTTTAGGCTACATTTCCACTGGTGGTTAAAGCCCTTACAGACAAGATTTTTCGCATTAAACTATAATTATGAGCTACATTTAGATTGCACAGTGTATACGTAATGAGAACTGACACGATCACTGCAAAAGTATTGAGAACCAGGATAGTTTTTACAGCAGAAAATCAGAGATTACAATTGCTTTCATTGATCAGATAGACTAAAAATGCTGTTACAGTATGTTTAATTACTGTTTATTTTTCTCTTTGTGGCTATGTTGTGTTTTAACAAATATATTTAAACAAAAAAAAAAGCAGTCAAAGGTTGTCTGTAGTGGCTTTAAATCAGAGGTTCCATGCACATGACGGGTTAATCCTGAAAACTGACGTCACTGGGTGTTGTGCTTGTGGGATCACATCAACATGTGATGTTTGTGTCCTCCTTTAACCACCGCTTGACTTTCCTCTGAAAATTCTATTGGGGGGAAAAAAACATCAAGCAGGTTCTTTGATTCGTTTTTTTACCCTCTTTCTCCATTCTCTCCATTTATTCATCATTTATCTGTTCACCCATACCTCTATCCACCCATCACTCCCCTGTGTTTTAGGAAGAGGAGCTCCTGCGTGGCCAGGTGAAGGACCTGGAGGAGAAGCTGGAGACGTTGAAGATGAAGCGGACGGAGGACAAGGCCAAGCTGAAGGAGCTGGAGAAGCACAAGATCCAGCTGGAGCAGCTGCAGGAGTGGAAGACTAAGATGCAGGAGCAGCAAGCCGAGCTGCAGAAGCAGCTCAAGGAGGCCAAGAAGGTGCGGGGTCACCATGTGGAAGAGCCATTTACAGCATTTAGCAGACACCTAGATTCCAAGTGTCTTAGAATTAGCACATTTGTAGCGGTCAATAGCTGAACGGGTCGCACACCAGTCATCGTAAGTAAACACATTCCGTTAGAAAACACAAAGAGGTGGAGATGTGCTTGAGACGAAAAGAAAACGTAAGAAATTGCGATTTAAAACAATCGTTTAAATGCTGTAGCACCCTCGCAACCCCAAATTTCTTTTCAACGCGCCAACATATACGGTCCTCTTGTTTAAATGTAGGTATGAATACCTACAGAGCCTACCTTCCGAGCCTACCTTCTAGCAACGCATGTCTGTGTGAACAGCCCTTATCCTGTTTGTTAAACAGCAGTGGTTGGTCCACCACAGGATAGATTAGAAGCCCCCCATTGGCCTACACACGTTTTCCATATGCTGACATCACACATGAGACAGTTTGGTTTGGAAGTGAGGACCACTTACACTTTCACTCATAATTCATTAGTTGGTTACTAAAGTATTTTCTCAGTCGACACAGTAAAACAAAAGCGGCAGTGTTTCTGTTTCCCCCCCAGGAAGCCCGTGACGCGCAGGAAGCAAAGGACCACTACATGGAGGAGATGTCGGACACGGCGGACGCCATCGAGATGGCCACGCTGGACAAGGAGATGGCCGAGGAGCGCGCGGAGTCCCTGCAGGTTGAGGTGGACTCGCTGAAGGAGAAGGTGGAGGAGCTCTCCATGGACCTGGAGATCCTCAAGCATGAGATCGAGGAGAAAGGTGAGGCCAGTTGGAAGCCAACAAGGACGTCTACTTGGAGCAGGGCTCTCCCTGTCTGCCTGCCTCCTTCACCTTCTCTCTCTGGTCCCTCTTCTGCTTCCAGGCTCAGATGGTGCTGCCTCAAGCTACCATGTCAAACAGCTGGAAGAGCAGAACAGCAGGCTCAAGGAGGCGCTGGTCAGGTCTGTCCAATCTCACCCAAGTCTTTATAAAACGGACTTCTGGTGGGAAGATTAGCATCGCGCTTTGAAATAGCATTGCTTCCATAAGAGAGGGGGAATCTTTGTCAGTTTCTCAATAAACCTGCATGCCGTGTATTGCACTTTTAGTATTGGTAGTATTTTAGCAGTTATAGTATAACGTACTTAGAGGGTGGTGGAGTAACAGTATACACCTTTTTATTGTCCTTACGTTATCTATAAAAGCAAATAATGCCTTATTCAATAAATATTAAAAAGGACAGAAAAAAACGCACACAAAAAAACAGTTGATGAGTAGAAACAAACAACATAATAACTGAGCACATTGTCCCAAAACAAAACACTAAACTCCTCGTCGCCCCCTTCAGGATGCGCGACCTGTCATCCTCGGAGAAGCAGGAGCATGTCAAACTGCAGAAGCAGATGGAGAAGAAGAACTCCGAGCTGGAGACACTGAGGAGCCAGAAGGAGAAACTCCAGGAGGAGATGAAGCAGGCAGAGGCCACCATCGACGAGCTGAAGGAGCAGGTCAGTCCAGAAGGGCTTTGACTTTTCTTTTAACGTGGCATTTCTTTTTGTTCTTAGTATTTTGCCGGTTGGAATTCAGTGTGTTTTTTATTAGTTTTGGTTTTTGTTGCTAATTTTTTGAGATTACGGTAAAGGTGTTTTGTTGACCAATGTGTAATGGGGACTTCCATGTGAGTCTAGAACTGGGATTAAGAGCTGTACAAATAAACTTGAATTGGTTATGGCTCAGTTGGTTATGGCTTGTAATCAGCGGTGGCTCCAGAAAATTTTGATTGGGGGGGGCAATGAGGGGTCCTGGTCATTTCAAGGGGGGTCTCATGGAAACCATAAAAAAATACAGGGGACACGGTAAATAACTGCACATTACTGCTACTAAACAACA
>JAOEHI010000010.1:228136-272008 GCA_025447815.1 Percopsis transmontana
CCCCAACCCAGGCCAAAAAACCCCCCCCCCCCCCCCCCCCCACCCAATCCACCATCTCTTTCCCTGATTTTCAGGTTACTTTTATATGATTTGTGTTGCTTGCAGCGACTGGTGGTGGTTAAAGAGAACATTTGCCGTGATCACAAAGATTGGCATTTCTAGTCAGCTATGACTCATCATTACATGACAAAGACTAGTATAACACATTGATGTTTCGAATAGTAATCGTATTTCGATTTCCTCCTTCTAGACACAGGTGACAGTCAGAGGAGAACGGTATCCACCCTTTTCAGCATATTGGACAGCAATAACGACAGCAGGTAAAGAACTGATTATTTCTATTTCTATCTAAATCTATCCAAGTTTTTCTGTTCTTTGTTGAGGCTTCAAATATTCCTCTCACAAGAATTAATACCCAACCGCTCAGTACAGAATTCAATTGCTTGGGCGTATAGACGTTAATTTTTCTTCCACCGTTTCTATATCGCTTGCGGCAGTTATATATGTCGACGGCATTCTTCGGCTCCTCCCCACCGTCACCAGCATTGACACGTGATCCGTCCTAAGTCGAACACAACTCACCACTTTCAATTACCCGTTCTCAACACCCCCCCGTTCCCGGCATTAGAGCCGGCTAACTGTGAGCAGTGTTTAACCTCTGCAGGCTTCATGGAGAGTGGCACCTCCTTTGCTTTCCAACGAGATATTTAGATTGCTATGTGGCTTGCAGGAAAGCTGAGCTTGTGACATCCAGCAATCCTGTTCCCTACACGTTCTACACAAATCCCCCCCCCCCTCCACCAAGGGGAACCAATACTGCTCAAGCTAACTGGGCATATTCTGCCGGAGAGGAAGCGAACTGGGCGTAGTAAAAACCTAAAACGCTATAAAACATATGGCCCGCGTCTAGGAGGAAATGCTTGTGCAGCTCTTTTCTCCTAATGCATTCCCGAGCCGGGATGCACCATTATTCAGCCTGCCGCCGGCTCACTTCCTTACCCTTCCCTCCCCGTCTCAGCCTCCATCCATCGGGCTCTGTCCCAAAGCGGCATCTGTCCGCGGCCCCGCGCTTAAACAAACACATTACTAAGCTAAAATATCTGCAAGTGCCGCTTGTTTCCCTACTGCTGCTGTTCCAGTCAATCAGTCATTGGGATCCGGAGGGATGGGTGGGGGGTGGGTGGGGGGTGGGGGGGGGGGGAGGACAGAACGTGTATTGATGTTTGTCTGAATAGGGCGGGAGGTGGAGGCCGTGTGTATGCATGCCATGTCACCACTCTTCCCCCCTCTAAAGTTCTCCATAACCAAATGTCAGTTGTGGGATAAACACAAAGTCCACAGTTATTGTTCTACCCCCAGCTTTAACGTTCGGGTGACTTATTCACTTAAAAGGCTTAAGTCTTTGTCTCTGCTAACACGGAGCCAAACACCACTCCTAGCTATTAGCGGCTTCCATGCAAATATTACCTCCAAAGAAGAGCCTTTGTTTCTGCGACCTGGGCGGCACCGGGCTCCAGGAACGTGGGCCGGTGTTTCAGGCACGGGTTAAGATACTCAAGCCAAAGGCTTACCACAATGGTCTCCTAATATGGACAGAGAGAGAGAGGCCGACCTACATGTTGTTCATGAGGATATTTGGGGTTCTTACTTCCCAGCATTTTTGTTTCCTAAACTTCCTGAACACTGTACACCGGAGTCTCTCTTCCCTGTGCCAACTGGCAGGCAGTCGGCAGCCTGGTGCAGGATTAACTGGTACCAGGCTGCCAGCCTATAAATAGCGTTAACCAACTGCTTCAGGAAATGAACCACAACGGAGCCTCCCAAAGGCCCACTAACAGGTTGTGCTTTTTATCCCTCACTCTCTGTCATCGTGTGTGTGTGTGTGTGTGTGTGTGTGTGTGTCTGTCTCAGTTCCTGAGCAGACCAGGTGTATAATGAATCGCACCTGCGTTAGTGCTGCCATGGCGTGTATATGTATAGACATGGATGTACACTCCTCTGTATGTGTGTCTTTACCTGCTTTAAGAAGCGTTGGAGTGCATCTTTGGGCATTTCTAAATGGAGTGTGTGCTTCCCCCCCCCCACCTGCTCACACACACAGATAGACACACACACACACACACCTCGTGTTATTGAGCGCAGCCTTCTGTAGCCCCCCTGTGTAATTGGGATCAGGGCCAGTTTCTTAACACCAGATTGGTGGAGCAACTGTGCTACACTTTCTCCTGCAGAACATTCTGCACATTGATTCTGGGCCGGCGAATGAGCCGGTCACCTTTTGCACCCTCGTTATCCCAACTCTCGGCAGTTTAAAAAAAAGTAAAGACAAAAGACACCCGGAGCGTCGAAGCAGATAAATCGATAAAGGGGGCTAATACTACGTTCACACATCAGCCTTTAAACACTAGAGTTAGCTTAACGATAACTGGCTTGCTGGTGACATTTTGCCCACGTTGATGATATTCCATGGGTTTTCACTCTCTCATGGAAAACACCACAAACCCTGTTTCTTCTGTTTTCTACAGAATACTGCCAGTACAATAGTCAGTCAATAAAGTTGAATTGCCACAGTTCAATCCTCCCCCAATCACTTTCCCTCTGTCTTCATCTGTCCTCCAAGCTTCCACTGTATACTAATTAAAAAACACAAGAGGTTTTCGCGCTGAGAGACCGTGAGAAGGCTCACTCCACTCCTTGCTAGAATTGAGGTCATTTTTAACACATGTAGTGCCCTTGAAGTACAACACCTTAGCTCACAAATAACGGCAGCAGTGAAATTTCCAAGAGAGCCCAGGATTGATTGAGGTGTTCCTAGACCATGAATTTGTTTTCACATTTGACAAAAGCTTGTTGCTCACTTCTTAACCACACTTTGCTTTTCATAAAATATCTTCCTTTAAGTCTTTGTTCATTACTGTTCCCTTCCTCTGTTTTTTTCCTGACCTCATTTGCTGTTCTCAGACACTTCTTTTGTTGTAGCATGTTGTAGTCGTGATGCTAACACACTTTATTGTGATTGCCATCTGTGTCTGCTGAATGCCACAGCATAACAGTGGATGAAGTCCAGGCCAATGTGGCTTTTATCCAGGACGAAGAGCGGGTTCTGTCTGAGGAAGAGGCAGTGGTAAGTTGCCTTGTATTCATTTAAAAACAGTACTTCATATCTATTAGTGCTTGAGTAGGCCTCAGGGCTCCCCAATGAACAAAGAATAGTTTTATTGTCTCCAGTGGCAGACCCTGACTCGACGATGGGCCTTCAGTGTTACCACAAGTAACACAAAAGTTGCTGTATGCGCTCAGAACCGGTGCGCAATGCACACATTAACGGTACATAGTTAAGCTAACCTCACACACATGCGCGCACATAGTGAGTTCATAGGTTACAACCTAATCTACATGTTTGCCTGATCTCTGTACTGCACCAACACTAATAGGTTTATCAAAACTCTCATAACAGTCCTAGATTACCACAAACATGCAGACCAACCTGGCCTCTAAATATGACAGGCAACATTCTCATCAAAAAGATCGAGTAGCACTAGCAACCAACACGTCAGACTAAAGGCCAAAATATAATATGTTATATGTTTGATATGTGTGTCATACGTGTGTACTAACATCATTAAATAATATTATATAGTCAAAAGAAATGTAGCCTTAGGTGACTGTGTGTGCTTTCACAAATTTAATTGCATTGTTCAATACACCTGCGATGTTGTGTTGTCACTACACACATCTGCTCACATTGGCAGCGCCACCTAAATAAAAATGTTTTTATTGGGAGCGCAGAATGGCGTTTTTCTTATTGTTTCGTTTTGGGTTATGCCAGTGCTCCCGTTACGTTATGTGCAAATAAAATGAGCTTTTGACATACATGTCAAATAAATTGAGCGTTTGACGTACATTTCGGATGTATTAAGATCTTCGTTTGCAAATATGAATTCAGTCAGCACGTCACCCCTTCCCAAACTCTTTTGGTTGGAAAAAAATGCCAAAGCTGTAAATGACTACAGCGCCACTTGCCATCTTGGCAGGTAGTAGCAGTGGGGTTTTGGTGTAGACGTGTTATGCTGTCGGTGTGGAGGATCTCATTGGTCAAACATTATCAATCAGATTAATATATTTCTGGGTGGGCGGGCATACAAAAACAGAGAAAGAGTAGTGCTGCTGCGAGCAACTTCACACTCCTCATGAGCTTCAGACTAAGCCATTTCCTGGTCGTTCAGACAAGGAAAATACAATCCGCGATCTTTATAAATACTTTCTCTATCAGCACAAACTGTTTCCCATGCACAATATTGGTGTATTTAAGAGATTAAGAGACAGGCCATCCCTTGCCATATATTGTGTGGGGCTTCGGCGTGTCGCACATGCACAGAAGCTCTTTAACACAAATACCATCATATACCGTCACGAAGGTATGAAATAATGGATACTGCCCAAGCCTATCACACACATGCACTCCTGTAACTTTCACGAGCCGAAAAATAAATACAAAACAAAACAAAAATTGCAGCGATGATGGTAATGAGCTCAACACCGCGGTAGGCATCACATGACCACGGTATTGCGATAATACGGTAATGTGGTAATGCGGTTATCTTCACAGCCCTCAGACCATATACTGTATCTCTGCTTGTTGGATAGTACAAGACCTTATGTACCACATCAGGTCTTTTAAACAGAATTCATTTAGCAGTCCCCCAGCAAGGCAAACTTTCTTCAGGCACTTCGAAGTCATGGGAACGCCCCCACCTCAGCGGGTGAAGCCTAGATGCCATTTTCACATACATACCTTACCCATTTTTGCTCAACTATACACCCCTTGTGGCCAAACATTACACACCACCACTTTCACTTAGTCATTCCTTGCTCAGGGTAATAATGCCAAATAGCTGTTCCAACTCTCATTTCTTTCATCTTTGTCTCCCTTGCCCCCTCTCTGCGGCTTCGTACACTTCTCAGCTCCGCTGTCAATTTCTCTGCTGCTGGTTGACAGGCGTTTGCACCACAGGGTCCAATCCACATTCATTTGAATTCTGAAGTGGACGAGCGCAGTTTCCCCAACAATGATTTTCCTTCAAGCGTCAGAGTGTGAGAACAAGGCTGCCTGTTCAACTTTGAACTGTCGAGGCTCCCTCCTGCCCAGCAGCAGATAACACCAAGCACCGCTTTATATCTTGTAAACAAAGTGGCTGGAGATTATTTTGCCTCTCTTCTCTTCCCCGCATCTCCCCCCCCGCTTCCCCTCCCCCGGCTATGAAGAGCAATTTGTACGCAGAATCACGCACCAGACAAGGTCTGTATGTCTCAGGAGCAGGGAGGACCGAGCACGTCGCTGAGAATTGGGTGTTTTGACGGAGACGTTCTAGTTCAAATGTGAATATGCGCTTAATAGTGTCTATATCTGCATCTGCAGGAGGATGTTTCCCCAATTCTGGTCACAGCTGCGGGTGTGTTATTGATGTTAGCTGTACCGCGTCTAGCATTAGCATACTAGTTTCAGCTTCTGTGAAATGTCATGCCATACTAATCAGGGTTTTTGATGTTTCTGGTGTTGGTATTTTCTTGGTAGGTCCTTGAAAATACTTAATCTTACTCTGCGAACCTACATGAAATGCTCACAGATAGGAGAAAAAAAATTCTGTGCTTATTTATTATTTCAACTTGGTATCAGAAAGAATGAATGAATTTAAATGTGTCTCAAGAGAGTGAGAGAATATGAATATGCATGAATATGAAAATGTGTACTTATCTGTAATCAAAACAAACAGTGATCAAGCTGGGCAAATTAAACAGGTTTACATTGTCGGTAGTTACTGGGCAATTTACAAAATACAGCTTAATGTCAAGTTCTAAGGGCAGTAGTACAATAGGTGTTAGTACTGTACATGTGTGTGTGTGCATGTGTGTGTAGGGAGGGGGAGTAGTTGAATTATTTGCTATATTTGTCCAGCAACTTGTATTGGCTTCTGGGCATTTCTGCAGTACAATGACATTTTTCGGCAAAATTGAGTTGACGTCGCAATTTTGTTGCCGTACAGCCGGAGCATACCCTAAATATGTTGGGTTCTTTCTAGTTTGGAAGTAAATACACCAATCGCTTGGTGCTAACACAATAACAGACTTCCTCTCGCTGTTGAGATGTCTGTGGAGCAAAAAAGGCAAAGAATGAAGAGTTGTTTCCTTATTTTCACTACATGCTAATATCGGCCGATACCAACGCCTTCTCTCAGGGATGGAGGACAGACCCCTTCTGTGAGTCTTTGTTTTTGTGTGTCTAAACCTCTGTGTAATCTCCACACCGCTTTCTTACTTTCTCCCTCTTTTTTCTTTCCCTTAAGAAGCTTTGGGCTCCAAGGAAAATGTAGTTTCCCCTTCAGCGGGCCAGATAATTTAAGAACATAGAGGATTTTCAGTAGAACAATTTGATGATCAAAGGAGGCACTCTTCTCTGCGGGGTGAGGGGACATTTTAAACCTCGCACCGCTTTAATATTCCGTTATTATGTTACGGCTCTCCATTTGTCGACGCCGCTATCAATGTGGACTCAAGCCCTCATATTCCAAAAGGTAATCATTGGAACGAAGGAGGGATCTTTTGTGGAGGACAGTCAATAATGGTTCCTTTCATGTGAAATTGTCTCCAGTTTCGATACACGTGGGAGGACAGAATAAACTTTTCTGATCCGATACCGCCTCAGTGCTCCCAGTATGCACCAACACTGCATCAGCACAAGAATATAGACAAACTGGAATAAGGAGGCTCGCCCCGGTTGTCTCAGTCGGACATCAGCTACGACAAACGCACACTCTCAGAAACACCAGCGTGTGACCAGTCTTGGACAGTAGCTTTAGGTTTTTTCACCAGCGATAGAGGAGATTCTCCCAGCCAATACGCGCGGATACAGAGGTGATTTTCACTTATCCGCGCACCGCCCACGTTCCGCCTGCAAAAGCCCCTTACTCACGTACCTCTAAAAAAAGGTGTGTGGATTACGTTATCCTATTGCACAGGAGACGGAGAGAGAGAGAGCAAGAGAGAGAGAGAGAGAGACAGAGAGAGAGAAACCTGATTAAAAAAAAGAAAGTCAGTCGTTTGGAGCCGAAGCCCTGTTTGTTGGTGATAAACAGGAACAGTTGGAGAGTTACAATAGATGGAAAACATAAGGGGGTTTTGAAATCACCTATAGCAGCCTGCGAGTGGACGCGGCAGTTTCACTATGTAATATGGGCTATTCTCCTAAGGATCCTATAAAGGGGAGCTGGCTAACAAGGTGGAAATGAAGACAGTGTAGTTGTAAGTTAGCGGTGCGTAGACAAAGGGGGGAAACAGACCCTGGAAATGTCATGATAATGAACTCCTTGAAACTACCTCCGAGCAGTCTAATAATAGTATCACACCACACACAATACTGTTTTCCACTTTAATGATGGCAAAGAAAGGCATTTAAGGTTTTATAATTGTACTGAATGATGCCAGCTATTTGCAGTATCTGACTGTGGTTTACGGAAAGGAGATGTTCTCCTGTACATTTTAATGTCCCTCTAAGATATCCTAACCACTAGGTCCCAGTATCGTTTCCTACAATAGCCACTTGCTTGCAGCTTCTGCAGTGTATTTCTAAGGTTATTAATATTAGCTGTGCGTCATGGTGATGGATTGACTGCCCCTCAGAGGTGTCTTGCACCCGTACACACCTTTGTCTGTGCGCTAGCGACACATCTCCGGCCCACTGTGACTTGTCACTATCCCCACTTGCCGACTCAGAGCGCCCTTGATGTTGAGAACAGACACTGTTACCCAACACACACACACACACACACACACACACACGCCCCCCACCCAACCACGTCTAGCGCTGCCCTATCTCCCTAGTTGCTACAGGCCAAGGTCAGCCACATGGACCAGCTCTTCACGCCATCTGTTTGAGCTGGTTGACATTTGGCCCTAGCCAACGCTGTAGATTCTCACTGCAGAAGGAGGGCGGGAGGGGGAGGGGGGGGGGGGACATTTGCATTCTGTCAAGGACCACGGTTCAGACGTTTTCTAAAAGAACAGAAGTCCTGGCTTGACTGATCGTTAAGACATGTTCAGTTGAAAGAGGTATTATTATTCAAATTGCCTCACTGTTTGTGCATAACAAATATCTTCCAACATATAAATAGACACAGCATACAAACAGTTGAGACATATAGTGTATACATACACACACACAGACGTTCTATATAATGTTCCTCTTTTATATTTGTAGTATACTAGTAGTATTTGTTGATTCTAGTGTTATGACTTAAATCAGGCGCAGAAACAAAGACACAACGTTACAAACTCTAGTCAATGTGTGTTGTCTCCTCAGCTTCCAGTAGGGGGCAGCAGGCCTCTAAGTTGAACCAGACCTAATGGAAAAATGGAATGTCACATTCACAGGTCATTTAATCTCTTTGTTTTCATGGGCTGGGCCTGGGGTGCTGCTTTTCTGCCTTGATCTCTCTGAAAGAGAGAGAGAGAGAGAGAGAGAGAGAAAGAGAGAGAGAGAGAGATCCCTCCTGTTCAAAAATGAACAATCCTTATCTGCCTGCAAGAAATTCCTTTCCCCGGTGTTCATAGGGGGTTCACTTGGCTCACAGGGCTTCCAAGATTAAATGTTTATGTTTTGTGAAGATTTTCTAGACCTGGGCGGGGCTGCAAGAGGAAAATGTATATTTATTTTCTGTACGAAGTAAGTGCTAAGAAACGTCGTTTTGGAACACAGGCAGGGGCGCGTTGCGCCACTAAGGATTGCCTCATGTTTTGTTGAGATTGCAGAGCGAAACCAAGCCTGTTGTACGGCTATAGGCTTAGTTTACAGTAGCTATCTTCGCAGCGTGGACAGGCTTGTCTTTATCCTGCAGCCTATGATTTCATGTGAAGTACGGCACATGTTTCTAACATGTAGCCTTCAAGCACTGGAGATAATGCAGTACTGTAGCGGTAACACAAGCCCTCATCACAGCGGCTTTAGAGCAGCAGTCGCACACACTCAGCCTGCGGTATAGCGGTGTAGTATTGGTTCCTGTATGCAAACACCATTGCACTCTGGCTGTGTTGGGTATAATAGCGTCTGATGTTTATATAGGGCTGGCTAGGCTAAGAGGGGAAATGGGGGGGGGGGGCTGTCTGTGCTTTCTCCCTGTCAGTACTGTTCATCCCCTTCTCTCACATTGCTCATGTTTTCTCATCCCTGGCTTGAGAGCTTTCAAGTTATATAATGTAAAATGACAGACTGAAACCAGCGGAGGGCTGATATGTGGTTTGTAGTGCTGAGGTGGAGAAAACTGCCCTGCTAAAAAGGGTGTCGTTTGTCATGTTTCTTTTGAGCTAGGAGGACAGCAAGGCAGAAGTAGAAGAGAGATTTGGGCGGTACACCGGAACAGGCTTTTTTATTTATTTATTATTTCATTGTTCTTAGTTTAGGGCTGCAGAGCTGTCAGGGATGTCAAACCTGCGCCACGGCACACTGCTCTTTCCTCTTGTACCTGTCCTCCACCGCGCGGCTAATCTTCCCAGCGCACGTCGTCTGTTATGCTAACTGCTGAGATTGGATGCTCTCAAGGTCGCACCGGTGGTACATGTAATGGAGCTAGCGGAGCGGGGTGGGTTAGGTTGAGATGGTTTGGTTGGGGGGGGGGGGGGGGGTTTGTATAGACGAGCGAAGGGTAGGGCAAGGTGAAGGAGGCCTCGTGTTGAGCAGCTTCACCCTGTCCTGGTGGAGGAGGAGATGGATGCTCACGCCAAGTGTCATCGCACCGCCTTCCAGTCCAAGGGTGACTGTGACTTTGGAGTAAATATTTCATCCCTGGCTCCTCACACACAGGTTCTTGTCTCATGTGTGCGCGTACAATACAACGGTACCGTGGAGGGCTGCCCCCTTGGTCGGTTGGTTGATTTGTTCTGTATCTGTTTGGTTGATACAGCTGAACCAGACCTCTGAGTTGTTCTCCAAAATGATAATCCCATCTCCTACAGTATGCTAGATTTAAAGCACAACCAAACAATGCAATAAAACTGTAGGGACAGTGGCATAATTATGTCACTTGCCATACACACACACACACACACACACACACACACACACACACTCTGGCACTAACTAGAGCCAATCAAATAAGTAAATTGCAATAACCTGTGGTAAACCTGTAGAAGGTGTTGTTTCTACATTATTGCATGTAGAAAACTAAATCCTCACAGATTTGTTGATGAAAATACAAAATTATTATCCACAATTATTTTTTGTTGAGGACGGCCCTAGCACTCGACACACTGAACCTCAATAAGCATAACGCATCCTTCCCTTCACTGTACAAATCTCTCTGGTTAGCCCTACGTAAATATAGCAGATAAATTACCACTATAGTTTAGCCCCACAACCACCCCTGCAGCAATAGTTCCCCTGGCACCCTCTCCATCTTAACCGCTGTCTTGCCTCGCCTGCTATTTTGTAAACAGAACATAATACTGGGATTTCAGAATGTAAAGATGTAATCACTGACAAAACGCCAGCGTTGCCACATCTCGGCAAGGCGATGCACAACAACGCTGTCTGCTCATCAGAATTTCCACAAGCCTCTGATTGAATATTCATGATGTCTCGCACCGATTGGGGTATAGGGACCATTCTCTCCGACATGGTGCCCCTGCCAGCAAACAATCACTATAGTCACATAATAGTCACCATGACACAAATACAATTGGGTTAATCATTCTAAGCACTGGTCAGACAAACAAGAAATATATTATTAGGTTGGTGTATGTATGTTGTAAGTATGGTGATTGCATATCCAACCTATATTGCTGTATATTATTTCAGTTTAGTAATTCTCACCAACAAATAACATTGCAATAAATGACAATTTATGAAACCCCAACACAAAGCAACTAAGAAATACATGACATTAATGAGACCCGTGTAATTTATACCCAGGAAACCACCTTCAAACCAAATCTGTATTTGTATCAGCCGTAATACAGTAAATACAGTACTGTTTACTGCTGTTACTCTCAAGAACAGGGTACGTGTGCATGTTAAAGGTGAAACTTCGGTTTCCTGTTAAAAGAATATATGCTTCTGATTATATAGATGTACATATGTACAAGGATGTGTGTATGTTGCAGTTTGTACTTTGGCAGTTTGAGTAGAGAATAGTAGTGTGCCTTATCTTATCAATTGTCTTTATGTAGCATGCACACATGTTGAATGCATAATATCTGAGCAGAATTTATGTTTTGCCTACCCATGCAATTATACATTTCTCAAACTGTAACTCTAAAGATGAACAACAATATGGTATTAATAGAGGAATTCAGGCCAGTTTTGACCTGAAGCTCATTTTCCCATCTCTCCCAGCTGTGGCGAGTTTGTGACCAGAATCGATATCAAACAATTCAGCTTAAAGTTCTGTCTCTGCTATCAAGACTCCATTAAATATAATTAAAACCAATGGTAAAGTCGGGAAAAAAAGCTCCTAACACAAAGTGTATCCAGTCTGTATTTGAAGATAGATAGATGTAATTCACTTCCTATTTGTCATCGCAATTGGATGTGCACATCACTTTACAACTCTACAACTGTAGAGGTATGTGCCGTTATTGACCGCATGCTTGCACTAATTACAATATTGTGCCACACCTGGAGGAAGACCGAAATTACAACCGCTGATCACAGTATTGCCCTGCGTGCAACAGTAGTCTTCATGAGTGGGGGAAAATAGAAGAAAAAGAAAATTCTCTATGCAGGAAAAACCTCCTCTGAAACATCCCTTGTTTAAGAGGAGCTACTTTTAGGCAAAGTCGTACACACTATTTTGTTGTTTGTTTGGATACAAGCATGAAGAATGAAATTAAACAGAGCACGCACATACATGCACATGCCCCCATTATTCCCACTGTTGTGTGCATGATACCAGTAGCTTTGCAGCTCTGCCCCACAGTAACCAATACACACAACTCCTTCAATGGCACCAATATGCAATGGTAAGTAGCAGCATTGGGGGGATAACACTGTATTTGAGGTACCACATCTCTTTTTATTACCATTATAGCAATGTTTAATACCTAGCATCTAAACTGGGAGAGGAGGAGATGTGTGCGGTAAGAAATATTGTGAACGGCAGCATGTCGGCTTCCATTAAACCAACACAATCACATGAAATACCCTCTGATCCAAAATGGAGTGGACCGGGGGAGGGGGGCTTAGACAGGCCACTGTCTCCTCACAGGAACTCTTGTCGAGGAACTCGATTTGCTTTGTTGGAAGGAGGGAGATGTGTTTTGTGAGGTCTCCATGGCGACCCCACTGTACAGCAGATTAGAAGATAATGACAAGCACACAGGGGCACCAGAATAGTGCGCGTCTTCCTGGTCTCTCAGCCCGCCGGTGGCACTTCGGCGGAGTTACACAACGTGATGTTCGCCCCCCAAGAATGCCCCCCCGCCCCCCTCACCCATCATCTTGGTGCTTTTTGAGACCGGCAAAGATTGGGCTTGCTAGAAAAGGGATGACACACGGAATGACAAAACTCCTGTGTGTGTCTGTCAGGCTTGCTCTTTATCCGGCTGACATTTGCTGGCTCAGGCTCATCCAGGCTCCGGAGGAGCTGGGGATAAGAGTCAGACACAGATGGCTTTCCCCCTCCCCACCCATCCTCGCTATTCTGTCTGGTGCAAGATTCGGAAAAAGGAAAAAAGTAAACGCTTCAGAATCTTAACCCTGTTTGCAGAGAACCCTCGGAAAGGCAATTTGGCTCACAGCGAAAGGTGGGAGAGAACAGAGCGTGTTGCACATACTGTAACAGCGTGTCATTGTTTTCCCCTAATACGTCGCTGGGCAGCACGACGCCGGTGACATTTTTCATTCTGCGTTATTAGCCTCAACTTCCACGCGCATTACTTTTGTTTCCCTGATCCCTCCCCCACTCGCTAATGAGGGCCACTTGATAGAGTTTGTTACTTCAGTGGGTAACCTTTCCAGTTTCCCTGTCCCCTAGACAAGTCAAAAGAACACACAATGAAGAAGAGCGCAATGAAATGCCTGCTGCCATTAGAGACTGATAATACGGAAGCCAGCGTGGAGGAGGAGGAGAAGGGAAGTGTAGGTGTTAACTTGATTGGCGAGATGGAGAAAATTCCCAAAAAACAAACAAACAAACAAAAAAAAGCATCTGCTTTGCTCTAGCTTAGCATTTGCCTCAGAAGCGCGTTTGCCATTGTTTCCAAACAACAATAACCTCCTTCTGTGTGCCGAGGAGTGTCGCCTTCGGAAGAGAGGAAGAAAGGAAGAAAAAAAAACAGTTACATAAGGAACATTTAGAGCCGTGCGCTTTTTATAGACTTTTTAAGCGGCCTTGATCCATTTCCTTTCCTATCCTCTGTGTCTACCTTCGTTTTGTTTCTGGCAGCCCTGCCGAGTTAACATTCAGGCAGGGAACTGTAGACGGGAGAGGAGGGGGAAGGGGTTATGGAGCTAGCAGCTCATCCAAGGACAGCTCTGGCAGGGGGGCGAGGGGTACCAGGTGTAACCCTGACTCAAGTACCACTCTGGGCTGGGGGGGGGGGTGGGGGTTGTGGTAGGGGTAAAGAAAGCAAAGAAGTGTAAGAGCGTTATGGGTGATTGCCTCCTGCCTGACAGGCTGCCTGCTCTTCGCATATTTCCTGATATAGAATGAAGCCAAGAGACAAGGCAGCTGACCCCGGCAACCTCCACAGAAGCCCCGACAGGACCGAGATTTCTGTTCAGACACCGGTGCTGTGAAAGAGATAGTAGCTGGGCTCTGCATCTGCTTCAGTGAAGATGTTTTGATTATGATGGGTTGTCTTGGGCTGTTCATGTACAAAAATTTAACCTTCAAAGAATCATATTATTTGTCAAATTCAGAGGAGGACAAACCAGGTCCAGAAAATTAAAACTCCTAACCAGATACAGTAGTTGTTAGGGTTCTTTTATAACCAAGACCTGTATGTTGTCTTAAACCAAGACCATGTCAGATTGGGATTTATGTTGAAGTATTTTTTATGTTGAAGTCCTCAGCACTGCACCCGGGATTATATAATTGTTGGTTTCCCTTTACATTACAGAGTCTCACAATAGGCTCCTCGAAGCCGATCTTGAACTTCAATCTACAATCACAAGGACCACAGAGTCACAACCAATCACGAGGTGGATGTCAGGATAGCTTGGATTTCTCACACTGTGGTCTTGAAGTGAAAAGAACCCCCAAATCCAATGCCTTATTCTCCTTTTCTATAGTTCACATATGTGTGTAGTCTCTGCTATTCTTGGTATACTTCTCCTTTTCTACAGAAATGTAATAGCGTACATGTTTTCATGCTTGTGTGGCTTCTCGTTCAAGGCCAAGATCATACAGTACAGGTATTAGAGAGGGCCTAGGCTCAGCCGGTGTACTGGTGTTCTTCTGAGCACTCGATACAGCATTCAGCTCAGCCCCTCATACTGTCTCACACTGCCCTCACTTCTTCTACAGAGTGACATTTATTAATTAAATATGGTGTACTGCCATAGGATGCGCCTCCCTTCGCACCATCTCCAGACACTAATAATTACATTGGCATTTAGCTCCGTGATAAGCCGACCCTATGGCCTTTATGAAATGTTCCCTGGGCTCGGATACTGAGCAAAATATAGACTGCTGTGATGCCCAACATCGACCCAGCTGCCAGCCTTCTTTCTTTTATGTTAAGGCTACGGCCGCTGTTTATTAGCCTGGCGAATCATTCTAGGGGTCCAACGTTCCTCTTGATGTTTATACTCTTTGAAGGATGAAGATGAGCTCTGCTGTAAACATCCACACTGTTTGTGGGAAATATAGAACTGATAATGGCGAGTTATGACAGGTAACTCAGTCTAATGGCAAACCGCCTCATTCACCTGCAACTGATTTGTTGTTTCTGTCAAGCGTGCTTCTCTGTAGCATCAAAGTTTGAAGGTTGCTTTACTGTGCCCTGCTAAAACACTGTGGGCTTCTCCTATGGCATCGTAATGTATCTTAACTTAAACTTTTCCACTTGCCTGGACTTTCATCATGTCTTTTGTTACTCATGTGTCAGTTCAATTAATATGGATTTGTTGTTTACAGTTTGGCTCTCCATGTCCCTTTTAACTCACGGCATTGTGAATGTCGAGGCAAAACGCACAAATTCAGCCGTCCATTGCAATCAACAGTAATTTGTTCTGCACCCATGCTTTTGTCTGAAAGGACAAACAAAGTGATTTTATCAAAAAATCGGCACCACCTGCCTTGCATTAATTATGCCCTGATTGATAAGGATTTTGTCAATGCAAAATCAGTTGGAGGGTCAGTCTTAATGAGATTCTAACGGCATTAAATGGCAATGTGACTTTGAATGACAGACCCCTTGACACATTGCAGAGTTCTGCAGTATGTGGGTCTGAAGTGCCAGAGAAAGGATGAAGACAAATGTTCAATTAAGACATATTTCTTCAAGACACCTTAGATTATTTTGCTTTTTAGCTTCCCTAATACCGGTAAATTTGGTTGATTGCAAGATGTTACCATGACTTATAATATACAGATACATTAATTTAAGATGAAAAACACAATTCCTATAAACATATTAAGTATACTAGTCAGCCTATTTTTCCTTTCCCCAATTTTCTGCAATCTTTTTCCAATTCCTATGATTTATCTTTTTAGAAGACTGCTTCACTTCCTTGTTCATCTAGTGATAAATCAGTATACTTAGACTTTATCCCGTTTTAATGACATATTACTGTATTTGACGTAATCAATCGTGCATTTCACATCCTTTACATAGCTAATGTTGCCACACAATAACTTTCTGACAGATAGGGATTTAGTCCCCTATGGCTTGGTTTGAGGAATAATGCCACGATCCACTATGAGGCAATCACCCCAGCATGGTTTGCCTGAATAATCTCTGATCACAAAATTAAACCAAGGGAAACAGATTGGTGCCCAGCCTGTTCCAGCATGGCACCAGCTGAGAACCGCCAAGGAACGGTATGGGTCGAAATCGTCGGGACTCCAAATTGGAGCTTTGGGCTCAGGGGGATTGTATACGCCCCTCCATATCAGCTAAGATGATCTCTCCTCTACCTTGGGAAATCTCCCAATGAGTTCTCTTATTTTGGTCAACGCCCCCCCTCCCCCTGTCGAGGGGGCCCAGAAAGAGATAACTCGTGACCACTTTACTATCTGAATAGCAAGCTGCTTCCCAATATGTGGCACTGGAGATTGGTCTGAGCAGAGCCAAGCGAGTGAAACGGTTGGTCGGGGCTTGGATAAGGAATATGGAGATAAGCACTTCCTTCAACTTTTATGACTGTTCTATATACACCGCGTGGGAAGTATTCATATTTTTTCCTTGTATGTGCTTGTTGTATTAGGCTTGTCGTCTTTTTGTCCGGGCTGTTTTTCACATTTTACCTTGCAAGGTGATACATTTCATAACTTTAACTCAAACGTAATATTCTCTTCCTAGGTGGGTGTGAGTGGTATTTGCAGATTCTTGCCGCGGGGAATAGCTAGATCTGTCAAATAACACAGCACTGTATGTAGCTATGTTATTTGATATTTTCCTCTAGCTGTAAGGCAATGTCTTTGCATATCATTTTATCAGCCCTTCAGTTGATTTACACTAAATCAGGTTGTAGAGCTTGCATGTCAAAACGGCAGGTGAATCACCACTAACTGGAGTCAGATCCCTGACAGGAGAAATTGCAGTGTATGGTTCATCTGGGTTTGATTGCGCATCACCTCGTGGTGAACCTGGGTACAGTGGTTTTGTCAGTTTCAATAATTTTCCAACACAAACGGCACCATTTTGATCTGAAAGCACCTTAAATCCTTAGATCCCTGGTAATATTTAATCTTGAGCAAAGGGACCAATTTAGTAACTCAGATTCAGGTCTTCTTCTACTATTCATTTGATCTATTAATAAATTAACATAAATAAGGTAGAAGAGTAATAACTTTATCTGCCAAGGGAATCTAGTAAATTCAAATTAGCTCCCCAATTTTTTAAAATCTTAACAAAGATTGCTGCAACTAAGGTGTGTACATACTTGATACTGTAGTTGCTCATGGACTCTTTAATTTATTCATTGTGGTATCCAACTAATAAATGAAACTGCTTTTTATTTCATCACCTCATCTTCCATGTAGAGGCTAGTGCAAATTAGAAACCATTGTTCCAAAAATGTTTTTTGCTTTGGTTTGAAACTCCTGAGCGCCGAGTGGCTCGCATTACTCTAGTACTCGCCCTTGCTGTTCTCAGACACTCGCATCATTCTCCATCCTTCCCTCTACAGACACCTGCACTTGTGTGCACAGTTGGGTTTCAGACAACAATTGGGCAAAAATATGTGGATCGAAGGCATAATCAGGGCTAGGGCATAATCAAGGAGTTTAGCTTTAGGCAAAAAATAACTATTCTCCATATTTCCTTTCAAGGCATACTGCATTTTCTTAACCCAAATATCATCATCTCCTCAGCCTTTGCCAAGACTTCAACTAAGCAAAAAGAGGACTTATCAGGTGCAGAGTGATTCACTGCTCCTGCTGGCCAGTCCGAACTGCCCGGTTCACACTTTTGTTTAATGGCTTAGCTTAATTGTGCATAGTATCTAAAGGTCAGCGCCCACTGCGATACAACGCTGCCAAAATGGCATCCAGGTGACTATTTCACATGAATAAACACTGCGGGCCACGGCACCTTTCTAGCACCTTCTTTACGCATCTGCAGCCCTCATACTGCTCCAACCCACTACACAACAGAGTCCCATGATGCTTTACAACCTCGAGGACTCACTGACTGATGGGCGCCACCGCTAGACATCGCCTGGCTGACTCCCATTCGGCTGGCACAAGGCAACAAATTAATTTGCCTGTCAAGTTCCCCCTTGTCTGCATAAGCCCATGTGTATTCTGAAAGCAGGAACGATGCGTTTGTCCTCTGCTGAATTAAAAACACGCAGTATATCTGTATAACTCCAAGATGTCTCCAAGATGAATGGTATTTGACTTCTATAAGCAGTAAACTTCTTCCGTGCGGCTGTAAAAGCTGATTTAATGAGGGTGACTTGAATAGATAAGCAGATATGACGGCAGGGATATTGGGAGGAGAGCTGAATGGGAAATGGATGGTGTACAATTTATTATCAGTTATGTAATGCACCTTTTATAAGCCTGTACCTGCGGGGATAGCAGGCACTCTTTCAATAGATGTGAGATTGCAAGATGGCGTACACGAGTTTGTGTGCAAACCTGGGAAGTGTGTGTGCTTTCAAAGAACGAAGCATACATTTTTGATGAAGTTTAGATATTAACATTGTGCGTATACAGTGTACAAGCAAGGTGGGGAGAAAGGAACACTAGAAGGAATACTACAGTACATGTTTTCATCTGTCTGTGTTAGAGTTTGCCATAAGAAGTGCTCTTTTAAATGATCTTTATGTACCAGATGGGTGGGGTTGATGCAAATAGCGTCAATTTATTCTCAACAGATTTTTGCGTTCCATTCAGATCACTATCTTCTCCCCCCAGGCACTGCTGGGAGGAGGCCGCCAGATGGACCTTGAAATGTTCTGGAACACACTATGGAACGTTCTGCAAACTGGAGACCGTGTCAAGGTGAGCTCCAAAAGGCTAACGTGTAAAAAATGAGGCAGTTGGCAAATGTGTGTGTCTTATGTGTTTGATTGAAATAGTGTGGGAGAGGGAATTTTCTGTCTAAAACCAGCTTAGATACTTTGTAAACTGTAGACTTTTCTAGCATTTATTGTGCTAGCTTGTAATTTAAATAAACACACACACAGACACAGACACACACACAAATGTACCTTAAATTAAGAAAAAAAATCCTTGGCATCTACTCATTGGAGTGTGATAACGTTTATCTCATGGGTCTGTCCTATATTTGCTACACAAGTACAAATCTTCTCACGGTACGTTCCTTCCTTGAGACAGTGTAAACATAGCATCCGTGAACCACTGGCACATTGTGTTCCAGGCATAGCGAAGATAACCCACTTCCTTGCTTGCGTTGGGCAGGGCCCAGAAGAAAAGGTCTGTGCCTCGCATCTCCTGAACCCAAGATGCTGGCGCGGTCGAGATACCATCCTTTAATTTCCTCTCCACCAGATAAAAAGATGAGAGAGGGGCGGCAGTAAGGCCTATCGCTGGGCGCCAGTGATTGAGTCCCTTTTCTAAGCATTGAGAGAGTCCATACAAATAACTCGCTGTGCCGATAAGAAGCTAGTCATTTCCATAGACAAAAATATCTCGAGGTGCTATCGGCAGTGTACCATTCATCTGTTTTTTGTTGTTGTTCTTCCATCATGAAATGTGAATAATAACTAATATCTTGTCTTCTGTCTTTTCATGAAAACACCATATTCAAATAAATACAGTATGGATATTTTTCTTTTCTTTTAGTTCTTCCCCCACACTCTTTCGCATCTTGGGAGATAATTGCTCCATCCAGACACATGCTTGTGAAAACACTACATAAATAGTTAACAATTCAACCAGGCATCTTGAGGGTTGTGTCTATTACTGTCGGAGCAATGTCAGTTTCAGTGTAGCATGTATGCATCAACAAGGCATGGTTTGTGCCATTGAAGGGCCCTTGACAAACAGTGTTTCCAAATCTTTCTATCTGCACACTGAGTTTCTCGCTGTAGAACGTCTGATGAATCATTTCTGTCACTTCCACATATATCTACACCATTTTATCTAACATAAATCTAATATTTATTACACCACCCATGACCTCAGTTCTCCCATATTCGGTACAACCCAATTTTCTCACTTTCCAGGGCCAAAAAACCTAGAGAGGGGAAAACACTATTATATTAATAATGACGACAGAGTTGACCTTTTCCTGCAGATACAGTACAAAGGGACTGTGTGGGCCCCCAACTCTAATTGTGTTGTGATGAAGCCATGCACAGTAGCTGTGCGGGGTAGTGGTGCATTTCCACTGTATTCCGTGGCTTACATAACGCGCATCCCAGCAACAGGGGCCCCTGCAAACAACAATGCCAGTGACAAGCGGGCCCCTTTTAAAAGCAGACGTTGTTAATGACTCACTGTGTCTCTCATTCAGCCCAATTAGATGCCAATTATCCAACCCCCTCTCCAGCTTTGTCTATAACTACTGTATGATGAAGCTACCCGACTTTCTGTCTTATCAGAGGGTTACGGTGTGATTTATGGGAGAGTCAGTGGTGTTGAACAAGCTTTAATGGCGATTAATCTTTGGATTTAGGTTATGCATAAGTAGATGAATAATTAGTCTAATTTCAGACAAAACAAAAGGCTTGCGGAAATGTCCCATTTCGCCTCACTGTTCAAATAGATTTAGTGTGCGTCAGTGTTTTGTATGTAGTTTAATTCTGAATATAAAAGTCTGTCATAGTTCTGAGCAAAAAATGTACCGTTTGTTATAACACAAAATGGTAGTATTTTACTTCAGTTGTGCCATCATTCTGTTGAGTCTGCAGACCAGATATAACCAGCTTGTAATGCACTCAAATGTAAATGAATTGGGCTTCCAAAAGTTAAAATGTCCCTGCAACCTAAGCCAACTGCCTCAATATTAACTAAATAATAAGGTATATGCTAGGGTAATTGGTTCTGCCTTAAACACTGTATCATTTTATTCATTTTTAACAAAAGAGGGGAAGGTACAGACGAATTGGCTCCGATTGTCATTTTTACACATACTGGATAAAAGTGCTTATAAATGGATATTGAGGTGAGATGACACCTGACAGGTTTTTGTGCTAAGCATGGCCAATAAGGGGGAAATGGTAGATCACATTTAAAGATGCACTACTACATCTCAAATTATTTAAAAGAAGAGGAGAGGCTTGATAATGAATACATTTGAATACTTTTACCATAGCATACCATAGTAGAGTCTACCAACCCCTCCAAGCGTCAGTTAGTTCACGTTGCACACATGCACACTGCCCAGCTCCATGCACACCCTTAAACCACCATGCAGGGGGAGGCTCACGGGTTACAAGCTGGCTAGTCCCAGTGTAGACATAAATATATCCAGCCATTGGGCGACCATAGTTCTGTAATAAGTGGGTGCTCAGATGCTGGGCTGAACTAAATGCGACCTTGTGTTAGAGTGGCTAAGCTACCTGGCTGTGGTTCGGTAGTTATCTAGGCTACTGTGTAGGCTAATTGTGTCTGGCTGGTCAGCTGCTGCTGCACAGTGTTTGGCACGCATTTGGGCTAAATGCGATATTTGAGAGAGAGCCGTGTGTGGGGTTTCTGTCCAAAGTAGTTTGTAAAGTTGACAAATGTCCCAGTTTTTGTATGTGGGTGTGACTAGGGTTAAGTTATACAGAATAGATAAGCCTAACTTGTGATTTGTGGAGTGTTTGGAGATTTCAGAAGAGGCTAAAAAGCCAGCCCTTACATATCTATAGTACAAACATACAGTACAAATGCGGGAATGAGAATGTATATAGAGAATATGCAGGAATATGTAAGATGGAAGGTAGAGCCAGGAGAGAGTCAATGGAGCTCTCCGGTGGTGTACACTGACCAGCGGAAGCTGACCGCCCGCTGACCTGGTTCAAGACAGCGAACCAGAGAGTGTTCAGGCGGTTGTACATTCGGGTTGAAAGAACATCTAGGCTAATACAGTTTGCAGTCTTGTATGCCAGAGGGAGATATCACCTGTGAAGGTGTTATTTTGGTCAGATATATGCTTCTTTCTTGTATTCTCTTCCAGAAAAGGGAGCAGTTTCCATTTGTTGCTTTAGCATCTGGCTAGGCTAGAGATATTGGTCCCTGCGACATGTTTTGTATGTTTTTAATGTCAGATTGTTGAAGAAGTAAAATGATAAATAGGACCCATGGAGGGGTGTTTCTAGTTGTCTATAATACAAGTGGCCTACTGTAGCATTTAGGTGGATATAGTGAATCGAGCCATTGGGCCAGCATAGCTTCGTAATACAGTATGTAAACCAGAGTATGACAGCGCTTCTACGATTTGTTTTGGGGATGAGGTGGGGGAGGGGAGGCTGGTCCCACAGAGGTGCCCACACCCGACGGTGTACATTTGTGTGAACATTTAATGGACCCCCTGCTGGCACCCTCGCCTGCCCCTCTGGCAAAGACGCCTAAGCCAACTTGACATCGAAAGCACCCCCTCCCATCACCACCCCTCTCCTTTCTATTTTAGCAAAGACAACTTCTGTGAATATTTCATGGGGTACATTGCCTCAGTTTCAGTCTGCTGAGCAGAGAGCATGGCACGCGATCACTACTGACAGGCCAATACGCCGGCATCTGCCAGGAGACAGCCTCTCTTTTCGGGCCTGTCCTCATCCGACACCCCTACCTCTTTCCTCCTGTCAGCTATTTCAGCTTAGCGTCAGACTGCGGATGTTTTAGACAGAACTTTGACTTTGCTCAACCACCAATCTCTATGACTAGACAACAGGCGGGTGCCCTTTAATTGTATGATGGAGCATTCAAGAGAAGGGAAACATTTTAGGGGAAATTACATTATTTTACCATCTATTTCTGATGGTATCATCAGGTTCAGGACACGAAGAAACATGACTTGGCTAGATTCCTCCCCCTCCTTTGAGAAGTTGTACTTCCTTCCAACATTTCAGATAAAATTTCCCCTTGGGGTTCAGCAAAATACTATTGTGGCATACACACACTGTCCAAACAGGTATTCGGGGGTTATTCGTGCGTGGCACGGCTTTATTTCTGCTCGTTTCCGTTTAACACACACACACACACGGGACTTAAACACTGCCCGTCACACTAGTACGTACTGCCAGAGCTTCCGCGTGGAGCTCTCGGTTTCATTCCCTGCCTCGGGGTTTCCCCCAAGCTGTGGTCACTCGCTGCTTAAAAGGGAGACAGGTGATTAGTAATTCCCCCCACCTGTCTCCCAGCCCCGTGAACCACACCTCCATACGTTCCCTCCCACCTGCATCAGAGCTAAACCACGCTCCCACTCCCACAACTATCTTACCTTATGATTTACAGTTTTGCTTGCAGAATGTACAATTTCAAATGACGAATAGGCATTGTGTTTTTTGTGGCTAGGGAAACCTATTCCCTTTCTGAAAGCCATTAAAACCAGAGCCTGACACCATTTCCATTGTCAATCAATACAAGTCCAGCACAGCATACTACAGTATCTACTGTATAGTCTTGTATATACTGCTTTCTTTTCTCCTCACTCAGTAACCCATTAGGGAAGCGTGCTGAAACAATAAAATAATATCCTCTCACATCTGCTGTCTTTCTATACCAACAGAACCCCAGAGCCTAGGCTCTCAATATCATATTCCTCAAGCGTAAACCTCCAATGATTGCCTCTGCCGTTATTGGAAGGCACACTTCATTCACTGTTCCAACATTCAATTTCATGGAGGGATAGGGGAGAGGGGGGGTCGTCATTTCCCTCGCTCTCCATTCGCTGGTGCCGACTCCTCCTTACCAAGGTGACATACTTCCGTCCCCCCCTCCCGAAATTCCGCTCTTTTGCCTTCCTGTTTCCCTCCCGCTGGCTGGCACCAGCCCTCGACACGTGGCTGGGAAAAGCCAACTGACGCGGGCACACTCGCTTGTATTAAAAAGAAACTTTGCTGGCACTCAATCTGGTGTTCAGATCGCTTCGCAGCATTCTAAATCAGCAGAGGGTACCAGTGCAGCGTATGCATCCCTTCACACCTCTCAGCACATTGTGCGCATGCATATTCATTTCCAGCTACCAAATTAAGAGGTTGATATAAATCTGCCACATGTTCATTACTCGAGTTTACAAAGTCCCGGCTCCTGCTGACGTTGCCCTCTCCACAGTGTCGCTGTAGAACACGCACATACTGTACCCATACGCCCTTCCAAGTACAACTTAGCCTTCTCCACATAGATACCATTTATAAAACGCACACGTTTCTTTTCCAGCTGACACAAGTCACAAAGTAAGAGGTGCAAAATGTGCCATCGTACCGCTCCAGTCCTTGCTGGCATCAAAGCATCAAGCAGATATTCTTGTCGCGTTTTTAAAGGGAAGCTTGACAATTTGTGTTTGTAGAGACAAAACGATGCCCCCCCCCCCCCCCCACCACTTCCTGCCAGGGAGGGATGTGATTTCTTTTTAAAGAAAGTGTCATTAAAATTAATCAAAAGATTCACTTGTTAACCCCCCCCTCCCTGCCCTCCACTGACTCAGTCAGTCCTCCGGCTGTGAGCTGGAGAGACGGGGGAAGAAAAGAGCCGGCAGCTGGTAAAGCAGATCGGAATAGGAGAAAGCACTCGGGGGGACTTTGTCCTCTGTTTGAACAGCGCCGCCGTGGGGGGAAAGGAGTGGGAGGGTGGTGGTGGTGGTGGTGGTGGTGGGGGGTAGCAACGTTAGAGAAGAGAAGTTTCTCACAGCTGCCCAGCCTGAGGCTTGAGATCTGTGGCGCGTCGCCGTCTCTCGCCTGTCATTATTTTACCTCTCGCGGATCACAAACGCTGTCTCGCAGACCTGCCATGCGCCACCATACAAACACAGCACGCACACACACACTCTCTCTCCCTCTCTCTCTCTCTCTCTCTCTCTCTCTCTCTCTCTACGGTGCCTTGATCCACTCCTTCAAGCTGCCAGCGCCTGCATCCTTTGACACGGCACAACCTAAGTGGAAAACACACAGTAGCGGAGTGCATTGACATTCTTAGTCAGGCTGTCTAGGCAGGTCGGTGTCTAGGCTCCCCGTCTCAGGAATACAACACTCTGGTCTTGTGGATGAAATATGGAGTGGGGCGCTACATGTAGGCATGGTAAATTATTTCCGTGTACTCTATATACACCAGTTGTTTAAAGCTGCTTAGGATAATTTATATTACATACTTAAACACTGGCACGCAGCCATATTTGGACTTTCAGCTGAAATTTAAATGTTTTACTGTAGTGACATAAATCACTTGAGGTGCAGGAAGAGAGAAAGCAGCACTTCCTTGTGTTTCCCAACAACTGTTATTTCATAAACAACAGTTGTATCAGAAAATCCAAGATCCAAATTCACATGTTGGGTTTGTTTCATTTTGGAGTAGGATAGGTTAGTTGTTAGGGTGGTCGACTCCCAGGTAGCTGGCCTACCTGTAAGCATCCTTGAGGAAGATGCCTTACCCCTATCTGCTCCTTGTAATACTTGTAACTTGGATAAAAAGCATTAAACTGTGACTGTAAAGGGTAACTAACTAACCTAGGCCTGGGAAAACAAATTCCAATACTACTAATAGCAATAGCAAGAAAGTTCCAATCCGTAAAGAAAGTTCATAGTCTCCTCTCTTTATTTATACTGCAGTGTTTATTTATTTATTATATTTATAAATGATTATTTATAAATATATTACACAGCGTTCCACAAAAGGCTTTAAATACACCTTTAGAAAATAAAAGACAATTCCTTCAGATGTCTAACAACTCTTTAATGTTACATCATCAACATTAGAAGCTTCCCTTTTATATGCTTCTACAAACAGAGTGCTTTGTTGGACTCGTGTCCGCATCTGGTGGGATTTGCCCCATCCCTTGGAGTGACAAGGGTTGCGTAGTGGGGACAGATCCATCACAACCTTTCCCCCCCCCCCAGCTCCACTAGGCATACCACTAGGCAAGGGAAAAGTGGGTGGAGGAACTAGAAGTAAACGTGTGCACCGCCACACAGACACACCACCCAGCTGTATGCACCACGCGCAAGTAGAGCACATTCAGACAGGCCCAAAACAAATTTATTTGTTAAATATTTATAATGAAATTTAACGCACACACACACACACACACACTCACTGCGCTAAGGGAATACTACACACGCACACTCAGGCTCTGGCTGCCATTAATGTAGGTCTGCCAAACTGAACAACAAAAACCCTTTATGAGTCTCATGAAAGTGTTACATAAGTTTGAATCCTCGGTTGAATTGGACCCACAAGTCGGTGCACAGGCGACTATTTAAATTGCATCAGCTCCTCTGATGTAAATGTGTATAGCCTTCAACTCCCCGAGAGCTTTTAACCATTTATTTTGATTAGGGCTGTATTTATATGATAAGTCTCTTAAGTAAGTCGCCAGGGAAGACGGGCTGTGCGGGACGGCGGAGGGGGAACAAAATGAAGTCTGTTTGATGATTATAAACTGGGAAATATCTGCTTGTCAATTAATTAAGCACTTCCTGGGTGCAGGCGGGCTCCCGTTTTCCTGTTTTCGAGGCCTGCCTCTCTGTGGACAAATACCCCGGGTGCCTGCATTGTCTGCCTAAGCTATAAAACGCACCACTGGCAGCAGACAAAAGGGAAATAGAGGCCCTTCAAAGGCAGGCAGGTTTTTTTGGGGTTTTTCTTGAGCGAGTGTCTGCTTTCATGTGCTGGTGGATTTTAGAGAGAGAGGAAGAGAGAGGTTCGTTCGGCTGCCAGAAGTCTTCCCTATGTTGGTATCTGACTCACAACCACCAACAAGTGCTATAGAATGAAAAGGACGGGAAACGGGAGAGCGGAGCTTGGAGTAGTACCTCTGTTGTGATGCAGCATAAGAGACAGGCATAAGAGACGCATCTTGTTGCGGGTGCTTCAGCTATGTGTGCGTTGACTGGCGTCATGCAGGGACGCCTAATCTCTGAAGATCTGGCGTTTTCCTAGCAAAATCCTTCTTATGTCGTTGCTTGACACCACAGCGGAAGGAAAACACCACTGAATCAAACTAAAATAGAATACTGGATTAATAGCAATAAAATAATGATATGATTGTTTGCTATACATTAGATAATGCATTCATGTTATGTAAGATTAAATAGAAGCCAATCTCTTAAAATGTAGGGCCAGTCTCCCGGACATGGATTAAGCAGTCCTTAAGGAAGCCTAGACTAGGGCCATTTTTCAATGTGTATCTCCATCAACTTTACTTTAGTCTAGGATTAGATTTAATAGGCTCCTAGAGTCACATGTATTGTGTGAAAACATAAATTAGCACACATTTTCAAACACGTTTCATACAATAACTTTAAACGTTGTTTGTTTTTTTCTTCACGTTGAACAACAGGCTTCCCGTGTCATGCTTTTATAAGGCCTAAATGACAGACCAGACTGACTACGAAACTGATGACAAAAAAAGAAGCCTGTGTACGATCCCTAACTTTATGAAAGCCATGTGTTGAGTTGGTCTTCTTAAAAAGCAAGCTACAAACTCCATGAATGTGTTATAGAAGCTGCCAGAACTCCACATTTCTGCCCCAGCTTACCATTTATATTACAACTGTCCACGAAAATGTGCCCATCTGTAGGTGGAGTGGTGGAGAACAGTGTGGGCCTAGTAGCGCTGGAGAGAGAAGGGTAGAGAGGAATGGTAGCTTAAAACGCTGTCTTTGTAACGCTAGGCTCGACCGCTGGGCAAATTTGTGGACGAATAGGGCCTCATTTATCAATCCAACTCAGAAACCAGCCCAGATCTGAGTGCAGAAATCATCTTACGGTTTCATGGTTCACGTGTGATTCACGAAACCTTCGTATCTCGCCAATCCCAATGTAAGAATGATCGGGCGTTGATCTGGCAGCTAAAAACGATCGTCATTTAAATATCATACCTCTATATATTCTCAAATTTACGACATGGCTAAACGTAACCTGGCAAAAGAGAGGAACTTCTCTGACCTGGAAATTGTAACATTAACATTTGAAGTCCAGACAAACCAACTGGTATTATTTGGCAGCCTGAAAAGTGGCATTAAAGAATCTAGGAAAAATAAATCGTAAATAAAACTTTACCCTTGGTAAAAACATTTCACAAATAATATTTTACCTTTTTAAAAGCGACAAATTAGGTCCTGTCTCCTTTGTATAGCCCCCAGTTGGGGCTGTGCTGGCCACGGCTCTCTGGGAATGTACTCAACTGGATGCATTGGCAAATCGAATGGCCCTATTATCCTAAGCAATATTGTGCAGAACCCCACAGGCCAATAGGATGTTGCACCCTTTCTCTGGCGTGTAGAGCAGAGTTTTCCCCGCTGACGATATTGACGAAAAAGACTTGATTGCCACCAACCCTGCTGGCATAGTTCTACTTACCGTAGGCTGTGAGATACCGCACCTGCACTGGCACCTGCACAAAGTAAGGCATTGGACCGTCGGGTTTCTCTCCTCAACTGAGGCTCCAAATTGCGCCATAATTTTACGAGGAGATGCATTGGGAGACGAAAGCCACTCGTCCCTCTCCATATAGAGGTCTTCTAAACTAACCAGATCTGCCATTGCTGAGATTTGATTAACGAATGACTTCTTATTCTCCGCATAATTGAGGTTTGATGATGCCAAAGCCCTTGTTCAACTAGGTGACTTACGCATCTAACCACATTGTTAATTAGTCTACCCATTGCTTTTAATTGCAAAAACAGGAAGTTCTGAATTTCTATATTCTGACTTTATAACAGTTGTATTTCACAATGCTCTCAATACTTTATGCGACATCAGAATAATCTTAAGCAGGTGCCTCCCCTCCCTTCCCCTCCCCTCCCTTCCCCTCCCCTGAGCGGTGAGTCACATTCCATTTGGCAACGTGTTCCCTACGCAGCAACGGTCTGGTTCCCATTGGAAGGAACATGACAGCACATACCGCACACAAAGTCATCAAACAGACCCATATTTCCTATGACGGCCTGCTGACGGTTGTTATGGTGGTAGACAGAGATGTTGTTTTCGGGAATATTGCAGCAAATGCACATAAGCGGCAACAGCAGGATACAGTGTGGCTGTAATAACACAATATTACATTGGAAAAACACTTCACCTGAGGTATAGATTTGCAACCAGGGAAACATGTCAATGTTTTTGCCATTATGAATATCAATATTTGACAGTTTTAGCATAGCAGTCAAAAATGTTTAGTCTCAGGAGGGGAGACTGAGCGATTGTCCCCACCTCCAAAACCCTGCCAAGGCCCTCATACTCCCATGATTTCACTTTGACAGGTCTCGCTAATTGAACACCATCTACCGAAATGTTTCTTGAAATTGTGTTTCGCCAGCCCGTTCCTCCCCTGGAGAGCCGCGACAGAACGCGAGCATTCGGGTGTGTCGCCTTTCATCGTCATTAAACCGCCTTTCAATCAAACTTCTGGAACGCTCCCTGAGTGCAGACGTTGTGTGTTGCAACCTGGAGTTCCTAGCGTGTTGGTGGCCTGCTGATTGCACGTTGAGGGTTTGCATATTGTGAAACTGAAGTCGCCTTTTAAATGCTCTTGCCCTACCTTTCAGTCCCATTGCCACAGTGGCACACATGAATACATATAGTGCACATAGGCTGCATTATACAGGATATTCATGTAGGGGGTCTTTTAAGTATGCAGATCTTTGACCTTGTTTTCTCTCTTGCTCTCCTTCCATTACGTGCTCGTAGATCAAAGGCACACGTGGTACGGCAGGCAGTCTTGCCTATGAAGACCCCAACATCAAGGCAATGGAGAGCGGTAAGTTATTAAACCTCTCTACCCCCCAAGCTCCTTGAGATACACCCCTGAAATTAAATAAATAACACAACCCTCTGGTCCTACTGTCCATTACACCTCTGCAGATGCTCACAGACTCAAAGCTAATGAGTATTATAAGCGATATTGACTTGGGTGTATCTCCACACAATGACGTATGGGATGAAATATTGCATTTCCCCCAATCGCCATTTTATCTCAACTCACTTCAGTGCCACTGGACAAAGTGCAGACCAACGCCAGATTGATTTTACTGAGCAATCCTGTTAAAAAGGCATCAACAGGAAACACGTCCACCAACACCATAGATGCATTAGAAGCATGCTTTTAAGTCTGAAAATAAAGTCAGCTCATTATATACAGCGACCAAACTTCCTGACTTTGTGAATGTTAGTGCATGGACTGTTTTGCGATAACGAAGCTTTACCGTCGAGGGTTTTCCTACAAGTTCAATATCACTTTAACCTTAAAGTGCCTCCGACTCCTCCCTTTGCCATGACTCATAACCTATTCCTCATAGCCTCTCGGTGTGTGTCAGCGTGTGGAAGGATGTGCGTTGTGTTGTGCTGTGATTTCAAGGTGAACCGGCTAGTTTATCCCTCCCCGGTGCCGCCACCGGCATATGCTCCTGCCCCAGCCACTCTGAGCAGCCAGACCTTGGTATTTATGGCTGGCATAAAAACGTGTATATTCCCCATCACCATCCAGCTCCGATTTATAGCACATTTGACAAACACAGTGAATAAAAAAAATAAAAATAGGGGGGAAGGGGGGGGGGGCAATTTGTATAGGAGTTTAGAGCCTGTCTGTTGTGCCTGCTCCCTTCGGATTCTACTGCTTGTACGTGTGTGTGTTTGTGTGTGTGCACTCTTATGTCTCCCTGTCTCTATATGCCTCACGCTTGGTGAATATGTGTCTATCCGGGCGTGTGCACGCACGCGCGCGCTCTGGAGTGCGTCCGCCTGTGTGCGCTTGTGCGCGCGCCAAGCCCGCCTGCTCTGGAACACCAGCAACAGATAACAGATGGTCCCCCTGCATTAGAAGTGTTTTATTTCCCTGCGGAAGCCAGATATGTCAAAAATAAGCATGTGCAACATTAGTCATTTGGAATATTCATGCCCCTGCCGTCCGTGGTTTCCTTTTCACAGCCAAAATACCACCAGCCCTATTCTCCTAAGGAACTGAGGGGGATAAGGGGAGAGGTGGAAAAACAGACCTCAGCTGAACTGGTGGAGGATAAGGCCTTTATGTGGCTCCAAGGGAGGCGGTTGTTTTCCCACCCTATTAAGCAAGCCAGGGTCATTGTTAAAAAGGTGATGCAAAAGTATGCAGACGATGCCACGCTTTTTGTCGAGAACCAACAGCCACTGCTCCCCTTTTGACACGGTGCCGTGCATACGCAGGCACACACAATGGGCTCCCAACCATTAGTTTTACCTTCTCCCTCCACATCACATGCGCCCTCCCCCTCCCCCCATCTCCTCTCCCCGACCTCGGCACCCATCTCCACCCCATTTCCTGGCCAGAGTTCGGTCTATTCTCCTTTATTTGCTATTCCTTCATCTCTCTCCCTCCTCCTCCTCTCTCTTCTCTCTCTCCTCTCCCGAGCGTGGCTGCCGTCCCTTGTCCTTGGTGGGGGGACATGAGCATGCATCATTATCAGCCGCAAATTAACCATCCACGCAGACAGCAGCCCGGGCCCCACCGGGGGCTAACTGTGCCGTTTTACCCACCCCTGGAAAAACATGAATTCTGAGCAGTTCTTTCTCGGCTTGCTGTGGTCCCTCATGGTCAGGGTTAATGCACGGCAGCATGTGTGACTGGTGTGGAAAAGAAAAGAGGAAATGGGGTGAGGGGAGGGAGAGAGAAAGAGAGAGAAAGAGAGAGAGAGAGAGAGAGAGAGAGAGAGAGAGAGAGACAGAGAGAGAGAGAAAAAAACCCTACCAGGATCGGCGCTTATCGCAAAAACACAATATAATTTATTCGTGAATATATGCAAATGCAGAATCACTGTGCCTTGTTTACCGAAGGGACCTAGTTGTTCAGAGTGTAAAAAGGGAGAGTGAGCTAGAGTGAGCGTGTGTGAGAGAGAGAGAGAGAGAGAGAGAGAGAGAGAGAGAGTGAGAGTGCAAGAGACAGTCCAAACCAAACAGATTCCGCAGTCAGTCACCAACAACTAATTTCAGTGTTTTTCTTTGGATGTAGGAAATGAAGGGTGTAGGGGAATTTCTGAGCCGTTTCGGGGCTATTACGATTTCCCTCATTCCCAAGAGGCTGCTTTGTTGACACAATAAAGAATACTGGCTGAGAATAGTTTATCTGCATGTATGCAAGTCTGCCTTGCTCACACAATAGCATAGGGTTCACTGGAATGCATAATCATGCCATTGTTAGGGTACACTGTCATGTACCTTTGTTATGCATAACATACGAGTATTGTCATGTACCAGCATGAACAACACAATGTAATTTCAACAAAGTGTTAGCATGTTAACCCTCTCACTTGTTTACCTTTCCAGGAACACACCAATAATCTCAGCAGAACTAATGGCAGAAACTAGCTACCAATAGTCTGAGACATCACAGCCTGAGACACCAAAGCCCAAATATTGAAGCACTGAAATGCAAACATTCTGGTGTATTTCCACTTATTATAATTCATTTTTGTCTGTCCTCCAGGTTAATTAAGTGCTCAATGGCTATAATAACCACATGTCAAGAATGTGAGAGATGGGCCTCCCTAATTAGCCACTGCACAGCTAGCTACATCCTTAGCTAGTGTTCCTAATTAGCATATTAGGCACTGCCATTTTTACAGGCTGGTCTAACACTCTCACCTTCTTTATTTTGGCTATCTGTCATTTGAAATCATACACATAAGTACCTGTAAATGCATTTTCTCATGCTGTAACAACACGGGGGAGGCAGACCCAGATGCAGACACAACACACACACTGAACTCAAATTCCAGTCGTTTTTTCACAGTCCATTAGGCAAGTGGCAAGGCAATACAGGCAGTGGTCAGGCGATGCGCAGACAACAATCCAATCAGACAGGCAAAAGGCAAATTCCGAAAACGGGTCACAAACGCAGGTAATAGTGTCTGGAAACAGACAGGTAAGAAACAATCTACGAACTAGCTACAGTAGAAACATAAACAGACAGGTTCTATGCACGGAAGGGGCAGAAAGAACAATTCTCCCACTGTGACTGGTAGACGTCAGCAGGGGGTGTGGCTAGAGACTGTTGGCGGGAGCGCTCCCAGGCGTGATATATGCAGACATTTTCTATGAGCCCATTGGTACTCTGTGATACCTTTTTGCCTCCAAACACCATCATATCCCTGAATCTAAGGAACACTATTGAATGAAGCGCACACTAACTGTTGTTTGTGTAGTGGCTCTGTCCCCTTTGGCCAATAATACACACTACCAATTTAACACTACCAGTTTAACATTTATACAATAGAATGAACTCTTTCAAGGAGGTTTATTGCCATACATAGCAAGCATAATGGAAATCTCACTCGTCCAACTTCCTACAGCCAGATACATTAAAACAGACAAGACAGTGTGAGAGTGTAGAGACTGACAATAAGTAGGTCTAGCAAAAGACAATATAATACAATAGCAAAAGACAATATGATACGACAGCAGTGCCGTTAAATCTTTGCATTATTACTACCCACGACTGAGATTTCAAAGCTGTCAATTCTAAAAAGAATCGTCTTCAGTATCACATATAATGTGCAACTACACAATGTACTTTAGCTGATATACAGGTCTATTACCGCACATCCTTCCTAGCCTGCAAGTTATTTGGACAGAATCAAAGGTGATCCACAGCTGAGATGAGAAACGGATGGATCCAAATGTGTTTTATTTGTAGAACCTCTTTTCTTATTGCAAACTAAATGTCACATTTTTTTTTCTTCCCCCTTTCTCTCCATCTGCCCTGAAGTCAGGAAACGGGTACGACTAGCACGCGTGGCCTCTCTGCCTTCTGAGAGCACAATTAGTGCAATAGTATTGTTTTCTGAAGACAATGTTGTGTTATACTATTCTCGGGTGCATCCTACAAGCGATGACAATTTTCCTGTTCCAGCGGAATTACTACGGAGCTCCGGAAACTATCCTCTAAGTTGTCGGTTTTCAAACTTTTTGGAGGCACGAGCCGCGCACACTGTTCTTACCTGTGTCAGCACAACGCAATACAATTCAACAGCACCACAGACGACATCCTCCAAAATGGTCACCCAGTTGGATCGCCACCACTCTTAAAGGGTTTCGACATAAACTGAACATTATAACAATCATAAAGGGAGATCTATTGCAGGACTGTTGTATTAGACTGCATTAGATTCACCAGGTACCTAATGAAGTGGCTGGAACAACATAGTGAAGTGTAGCAACAACATCAGGAAATACAACTCAAAATAAGTTTAAAGACACCCTGCAACTAGTCAGGGGGTCGCCAGCCCCTATTTTTGTAACCGCTGCTTTAGGCTACCATAATACGTGGATCGGAGACAAAAACAAACAAACAAATGATGCAAGTTATGTATATGATAACAAATAATATAGATAATGTCACTTTTTTTCATACCGAGTATAAATATTGATCTTTCACATATCCGTTGTGATGATGCACTATTGCTCCCAATTCCCCATGTGCCCATCAAGGACTGCAAACCTATAAGAAAACAATATTTTTTTTAGGTCATATTAAAAGGTCAACATTAGCATTTCCCAGCACCTGACAAACTATTTATTCCACTTTTGGCATGTTGCTAAGGTTAGTAGGATGTTATTGTGATGGTAGTCAATACATGTGAATGCCAAGAATACATGCAATTCACCCCCACATAATAGCTATATATCGATTTGTAGACTAGCTGCAGTTCTGACGAACCGATATAATGTTTCCTGGGTAGTCTCTTACAGCAATTTGCCCTCTTATTTTCAAAATTAGGACTAGCCTACATATTTAAGTTTTAGTTCATTAGTAAGCAGAGCTACGTGCACCCCCATTATTCAGTAATGGCAACGGTACAGTGCATGAGAATTGCTTTTTAGCCCTCCGTGACACACTTCTTATTCTTACCCACACAGCACTTTGTTCTGGTCATGTATCTTGTTATGTAATGTGTATTTTTAGTCATTTTATTGTAAATATCGAATAGCTGGGGGAAAGTGAATTATGAGACAAGTACTGCAAGGATTTTCTACTTTCTACTTGCCAGTATTCGGAGGCCTTCACTTTCCCTACATTATATTGTGTTATAGCCTACATTTATGATGACAATCCACAAAAAAAAAAAACATTTTACTCACTTCAAGTTAAGCACTGTTACCCCATGATACTGTGCATCTATATATTTTAAACAGAGTCACTTGATCTAATTTAAGGTTTGTAGCAGGGCTTGCACACTACACAGGCCAGCTTTACTATTCTAGTTGATTATCTCACTAGCATTGTATCTTTAGTCCTGACTTACACTGATTAAGGTCAATCCTAAGAATTGATACTATTTACAATTTATTTATTTATTTATTTATTTACTATACACCTGAGCAGACATGAACATCCATGGCTTCAAGTAGATCAGCTCTACGCATCCATGGTTAGCCCACTGGTGTGCTGCTGTTTTGACGTCCTCCACTACGAAATTGCTCAGTGGCCTCTGCGTTTGCTCGCCCTCTTCTCAACATGCTCCTACATGCTGTTCTCTGCCGGGGGAAGCCATTTACCACACACTCCTTGCAGTGAGCATTACGTTTAACCTCTCTCCTAAGAGTTCAGCCTCTGCCGGAGAGGTGTCACGTTTGTTTTGACAAACACTTAATTACTATATAAAAACATGGCTTTCTGTGAGTTTCTATTCAGATTCGAGCGCTTGCTGCGCTGCAACCCGACCTCCGCACGTTAAATGTACTGTATAAAGCAAGCGCGAGTAATTCTAAAAGGAGCCATTGTTGTACAAGGCTTGTACACGGCTTGTACACAATTGTTCTTTTGTAAACGCTCAGTTTCGTACTGTTGCAAAAGGACAAATCTACTTGTACGAAGCAATAACGGTTTTGTGGAATTGTTTCAAGTGGAAAGCGGTGCATGCAATATTTGCAGATTTCCCTGTGCTCGATTGCCGTCCAGGGATCATCTGTGGGTTATCGGCAAAGCTGTCTTCATACTCCATCTTAAATTACTAGGAGGATTGCTCAATATTTCCTCTGAATGTATGTCATATCAACAGTGCATTGCTAATCTGCCGAGGTCACACACACCTTATACCACGCTATTACCCTTTACCACACACATCGTGCCTGAGAGGCCAGTGGTTGTTACTGGGCTGAATTGCGCGGAGGCAGAAGTTAATTTTCTGCTCAACAGAGACAAATGACTTTGCTTTGACCTCGTTGGCTCACCAGCACAACAAAGACTGTGCTTTCTGAGGAGACAATAGCAGTAAATATCTATAATTTAGCGGTGGTGGTTCAGTGTTATTTGCAGGAATGAATAGATTTGATTTGGTAACAATCTTTATTCGACGTCTGCACTGTCTATTTCTGCTGAGTTCTGTTAGTCTTCCATAACAGAGCTAAAATATGTACCCACAGAAATCATTATTCTGTCGCCGGTCCTACTATAGCCAGATTGGATCTAAGATGAAGGCATTCATTTATGTTGAGTGTTTTTCAGCCCCTGAGTCTCGTTTTGTCCATGAAGAATTCTTTTACTTCTCAGTTTGGATACTTGAGAAGTAATTTGAATTCTAAATGTATCCCACTGTTAGTTTCCACGGTGACATACTTTCAGCGCTGTCATTTGTAAAAACGGCAAATGCATGTTTTCACTCGTGAAGAGTGAAAGTGCACTTGCCTTTTTTCTCAGATGGATGTTGAAGAAGTTAGATAGAGACAGGATGTGTGCACTTTTTGTCTGGCTGTTCATTTTGCACAGTTCAAGTTGGTTTGCTCTCAATGGCATTATCTCTTAGACATGCTGAAGGTGGAAAGCAATTGGATAATTTAATGAAAAAGGCAAATATATATGGTAATTTGTGTTTATTAATAATAGGCTAACCTACGGTATATAGTTACATTCTTATTATGTAGCCATATCTTCCACTGGACCTTGTCTGATATCATTATTGCATAATGCTAACAAATAGTAATTAATGGTAACGTTTATCATGGCATGGTATAGTAGCTTTTTTTCTATAATTTTTCTATATTCCTAAACAACGTTCTTCTATATTTAGCATCACATATTGTGCCTACTTTCATTGTATATTGTAAAAGCTTGTCTATATTGATGTTGGTACTGTACATGGTTAATTCAAATTACAAACGCCAAATTTCCCCTCATGTAATTAAGTTCTTAACTTCTCATCTTATCCTAATATCTACAATACATCTATAATACAACATCTACTAATAACACTTAAACTAAACAAAAATCCACTGTATACGTCATCCATCCAGTGACACCAGGGTCTTGATGGAAGACAAAGATATATTAATGAGCTTGTTACATTGATTATTCACTTGAGGCGTGTTTCCACTCGCTCTGCATTGCCTACAGGTTTAAGTGACATTTAACATCAATTGATATTCATAAGCCTTTTCCTCATACCGACTGTCAGCAGGCCTGCTCGGCATGCTACTGCTATTTGGACAAGTATGTTGTCATAATGGCATTATTATGAATTGGATAGTGGAATATTAACTGGATTAATCTTAAATCTTTATAAAGTTGTATTTGTAATAAAAGTACAGTATATGCATTACCTAGGTTGTGGTTTGCCTATAAAGCAATGTTAGTTATCGTTTATTGTTCAAATCAGTTAAGATTAGCTTTTAAATGCAATTATTTCGATCAATTGTTTGGTACAATTCATAAAAGGTATAGTACTGTAGCTGGCAAAGACATTTTAACAAATATATTTCAACAGATAGTATAAGTATCTAATATTTCTAGGATTTATTAGCTGTCAATGAAGTTTAAATATAATTACACAATTATTAAGTGGCTATGTAGAAAGCAGCTGCAGTCATTAAATATATTTTAGGATTAACCATCCACCTTCAGGTAATCCTCTGTCAAGAATTTATCATTTAGATCACACTCCTCCTTGAGCCAACCCTCATGGAGACAAAGCAGCCATTGGTCAGAGAGACTGATATACCAGTATCCATGGAGTCCACTCAGTGTGGATCAGTGGACGTGTCATCAGGCTATATTTAACAAAGACATTGTTCGTGCACTCAGTGAACATTAAGTTCCCAATTATAATGCTGTTTTTTTCACCCTGCTGGCCGCCATGCTGCGTTAGCACTTATTACGGGCACACAGTGGAGGTTCACCCACACAGTCCACATCCAGCCCACGTTCTACTAGGCAGGTAATGAGCTTGAACAGGGGGCAGAAAATACAAAGGTTCCCCTTCCCGAGATCACAGTAGATCGCACTTGACGTCGAGCTGGGTGAATTTGAATCCAGTTGTTTGTATTGATTTGTGCACACGAAAGGGCCCGCAGGATCAGGAGATGGAAATTATTCAATTACTATATGACCTCATTCCCACCTGGTCCTTGAAGCCCTGAGTGGAGGACAGGTGTGAAAAAATATTGTCCTTTTATATTTCAAGTGTGTAGCTCAGTGGGCGTGATCACTGGTGCTAGCTAGCTGAGAAATAAACATACTTATTATGTCCAGTTTATTTCTATAGCCCTTAATCACACATTACAGTCTCAAAGGGCTGCACGGGCCCACATTTCACATAGAAACAAACGACACCCCCTTTAGCTTATCCTCCAAATCGGGCAAGGGAACAGAGAGAGAAAGAGGGAGAAACCTTGGAAAGAGACAACCAAAGGAGGAGTCCAACACTTCCAGGATGGCATGGACATAATACTAGTGGGCAGTACCATTTGAGTTACATATTGTACATAGACAGAAATACAGCGGCCACTTTATTATGTACACCTTCTCGTTAATGCAAATATCTAATCAGCCAATCATATGGCAGCAAGAAGAAGTGCAGTTGTTATTCAGACCCATATTAGAGTGACTTTGAATGCGTAATGATTGTGGGTGCCAGGCGGGATGGTTGGAGTATCTCAGAAACTGATTATCTCCTGGGATTTTCACACACAACAGTCTGTAGGGTTTACAGAGAACAGTGCGAAAATCTAAAGTGGCAGTTCTCTGGGCGACAACGCCCTGTTAATGAGAGGTCAGAGAGGAGAATGGCCAGATTGGTTCAAGCTGACAGTAACTCAAATATTTACACGTTAAAACAGTGGTATAAAGAAGAGCATCTCTGAATGCACAACACATTGAACCCTGAAGTGATGGACCACAGCAGCAAAAGCTGGAGGAATTTTGGCTAAATTAAACAAATTTAGATTTCTAAAATAGTCTGGCTTTTTTATGTCACTTCAGATCACACAACTGGAAGAACTTGAAAACAGGGGACCTTTAAAGCCTTTACTCAAAAAACATTGAATCCTCCAGCAGCTAGGCCTATGCCTGCATTTTTTTGGCATTCATCTAATACCTACCGCAGTGATATTCACTTTGACCATCCAAGGCTCTCAGAATTTTGTTAAAATTTATCCTGGCACCAGCTGACTGAAATGCAGTTCAAGAAACAGTTGGATGAAACTCTGTTTAAAAGTCCCCTGTTACATTGAATACATGGGTTATTGGCAGATATGTTTCTCATTAGATCTGCCTGTCAGGTTTTAGTGGAACAAAAACCCATGCCCATTCCAAAATGAGGCTGACATTCAAACACAAGGAATATCGTGGAGATAGTTGGTTGCTGATGCTTTGCCACAGGCTTGGCAATGAATATTACATCAAGGAGAATCTGTCATTTTCCGATGCTGACCATAGACAATGAATTTATTAATGTGGTAGTTTATTCTAAACCCCTCTTCGCCAAGGTTAGGTTTGAGTCAGATGTTTTCAATATATAGTCTTCGTTTAATCAAATGCTTTGAATTGGAATCCACTCCTATGGACCTCAGGAGAGTCTCTGGTCATTTATACACAGAAAGACTTTTACAAAGGAAGCCAGAGAGCGGCAGAAATGCTCAGCAATGGGATTTACCTGTCAACTACACTTAAGCATGTGGGATAACGCACGCTAGACGCTGTGACCGTAAAATAAAGGCTGACATGTCTTTCCTGTGATCTTTGATCACTGACGGCTTCATGCATGTCAGTGCCCTACAGCCAAGTAGGGGATATGCTTGCATAGATGTCTAAACATTTTAAAATCACAAACAACTATAAAGAACAACTAAAAAGAAGAGGTGTAATAATTTGTTAAATTTATACAAAATGATGTGCTGTAGCTACTGGTATATCCCAATATTTATCTCTCATTTGTGTTCAACATATTTTGAATGTATCATGTAAGTGGTACTAAAAATTTTGAATGTTGAACATAACAAGACTGAGCTAACATTTTCAGCCGTTGCGAAACCATTGTCCCTGTAGTATTTCTCCATGATTCCAGAGCAAAGTGAACAAAAAAAGTATCGGCTAACCAACTAGCAAAATATAGCTGGTATTCATTCCTCTGCAGTTTCAAACCATTGTTTCTTTAAAAATAAGAAGAAAAAGAAAACAGTTTGGGGATTTTACTAAGCACAAGAAGTCTCAATTCCCTCAACGCATCCACTAACCACCCAACTGCACCACACTTTTTGGAAAACAGACACACAGGTAACATGCTTCTCCAGTCACAATGCAACAGAGGAGACGCTTACTCTTCCATTCCAACCATCTGGAAGTCTGGCTGAGAAGGGAGACTGATGTGTAACTTTTAATTGGAGAGACAGTGGTGGGAGGCATGAGGGTAGCGAGTCCCAGGGTCCCAGTGGATAGACAGGCAGTGCCGGCCGCCAGATGGACAACCTGCGTGCAACACGGATTCACTTCTGGGCCAAGGTGTGTTCTAGTTTACAAAGAGCACTGGTAGAGTCTGTGCCTTGGCTGGCCCAGAGTGTCTCGTGTCTCAAATTGTGGTATTTTTGCACATCATGCTTTCCCTCTGGAGTTCTCAAAGCCCCCACGGACAACCCTTGATATTTTGCAGTGTATCAACACCTATTGTTGAAACTAAATCATATTGGTTAGAAAAATCCAGTAGAACAGCAATTGTACTGTACTGCATCTGATAGTAAATGTAAGCTCTGGTTTTGTGTTGTATTTGTCCATATGTGATGTTTTCATGGGGTGATCCAACCTCAGTAAGCAGAAACATGCAGGGCTCCCCGGTGATTAAATCTAAACAGCTATAGCGCCATCCTTCACCACATACCCCACCGTGCCATTTCTGCTCATATTGATCATTTAGTGCAACAATCCTGCCAGTGCAGTGGAGGCTCATCCACTGAGGAAAGAGAGGACCATCCTCCCTAAAATTTGCAAGACAAAAATAAATACATGTAAAAATCTAGTGGCTAGGCTAGTGGATGTTAAAAGAGATAATAGCAATTAATCAAGTTGTTGTGAGTGGAACTAAACTACAGCCGCATTTATACACAACAGACTTCGAATTAAGGGAGGTGCTTTCAAATAGGATATTACTTGTTTTGCTGTTCCGGAAACTCTATTGGATTTGAACTTAAACTTCTACAGTTAATCTGGGCTGGACAAACAGACCCTTGCATTTAATGCTATAGACTGCATGCGGTGTGGAAAAGAGACAAATGCTTTCCGTTATCTGACATTCAGTGATATTCATAAACAGTATTTGTTCTTCTTATAAACCTCGAGATAAGACTTAGAAGACTTTGTGTTAATCGACTCACAAGAGCAACAGAGGGCGTGAGGAGAGGCAAGATTTGGCTAACAAGGGCAATAACATGGAGTTGGTACATTACAGGGACTTAGCCTGCCATTACATTATATGATGTGTCTTTCCCTTTCGTTCACCTGGCCCCTTTTTTGTATTCATACTTTGTGTTCTAATATGATGTTATGATATTTGTTTTTTGTGGAAGAAGGGGATAAACTTCGGGCGCATTACCTTACATTAGTTGTATAGTAAGTTTGCATTAGGTTGGTAGTTTATTTTAGACTATTGCTACAATTGAACATAAGAACATAACATAACTTGAACATAACATAAGTAGAGATATGTAGACAACTAGTGTCAAACAACAATGACGCCGTGGGTTGGTTTTCCTCCTGTCTTGGCTAAACAGTTTGGGAGAAGGTGAAGTAAAGTTGCGGTCTGAGACATGTTTAATGGAGCCTGTCTTTAGAATACATCCACCTCTTTTCTCCCTTTCTGCAATTCGGGATGCGGATGGAGCTTTTGTATGCTTTTTTAAAAAGTATTTTATTTTTCTTTCTCGTTGCACACCTCTCCGTCTATATTCATTTTTCACCACTATTGTCTGTCTGCCATCCTAACTGCGTAACCCCAAACCCCTTGACGTGGGAATTCAATTTGTACAGTACGTTTCATTTCGACTCAGATTTAGATTTATTTCATGTTGGCTGCTTTTAATTAACTCTCTGGCAATGTGACAAGAGTGGGGGGAGAAAACGGCATGAGAGAGAAAGAGAGAGGTATAGAGAGCGAGGAACAGGGCGAGATAAAAAACTCCTCACACATCTGCCAATGAGTTACACCAGCAATCATTTACCACAGTAGTGCAAAAGCCCCCGGTCCGTTGCCCTAGCAACCGGAGCCTTGGTGATTGATTCGTCGCCAGTGTGGCATCGCTGCAGGGAATGGAGCACGTGAGCCTCGCGTGCTCACTACATCTTTCTAATTAAAATAGGATTACAGAGTCGTCGTGGTTGTATGTTAAAACAAATGCAAGGCTGCGAAGTAAATCAATTTAGGTAAATGTCAGGCCTGTTAAATACAACAGTGGATAAACAAATGTAAGCAAGCTCAATGTACTGATAGACACCCCAGATCTATACATAAAGATGGGCCTGTATGTCGACGCTTGTAGCCGTCGTGGGCACAACAATACATCCGCCCCACTCCGTCCCGGGAATGAGCTTGATTGACAGCTTGTGAATCATGTTTTATTCAGCTCAAATCACCCAACACAGGAACAATTAGTCTGTTTGCTGCTGTCTGCTAATTACTAAATATTCCTCAAATTGGAGCTTAATGTACATTTTAAATGAACAACGATTTCTTAATGTAATTGGATTAGGCAGAAGTTAATAATGGCCATGCTGTTTATGCCGGTGTCTTTCAGACTGCTGTGTAGCAGAGGAACTAAATATTCTCCCAAGCCCACAACTGAGACTTTAATGCTTCACATTTTACAGTGGCTGCCTCCCTCACTAGCCATGGGAATACTATAGCACGCAGTATTATATTTCAAGTATAGAATTAATCTCCCATGCATAGTTATGAATGGAAAATGAAAGCCGAGTGCACGAGCAGAGGTTGTGAAATTACATGAAAATATGTCATAGCGGCACTTGACAAATAACGCTGCAGGAGCAAATAGGGTCCGTTTTAATTATTATGTGTAATAGTTCTAGTTCTATGGGTTCCTCAATTTTTTCCCAACAAACTGCCTCATAACCACCTAAAATGATTTACTGCATATTTATGCCCAAGGCCCATATGGTAACATATTGTACAATATTGCATCCACCACTTGGAAGCACCGTTCCTGAAGAGAGAATGGTCCTTCTGAGAGTCACGCTCTTACAAAACTCTTCGATTCATGTTGTTAAGTGGGCTCTCTAAGCCAACAATGACCCCAGAGTGGCCCTAGAACCCTTAAGAGTGAAGATAGAGATGGAAGCGAGGGCAGGGAAGGAGGGATGGAAGGGAGAAAGGGAGAGAGGGGGTAGAGGTAGAGCAGAAGAGGAAGGGGTCTCGCTCTAGTTTTTCAGATTTCAATCAGTAAAACGCATTTAGCAAGGTGTAACGCGGTGCCTCGGGCCTTTTCCCAAGCTGAGCTCTTTGGCACTCCGTGTGTGGGATGTGTCATTACAGCAAAGGTAATAATAGACCAGGGAATTTATAACGTGTCGCCTTTTTTTTAACGCGCCTGGGCCCGAAAGCCTGCGACTGCTGAAGGTAGAAAAAAAAGAAAATTAACTAGTGAATGTTTGGTGGTAAACGACAGAAAGCCTATTATTGGCTGATGTGACATGCGAGGGAAACATATTTTAAACCCCACATGAAGGAACCCTGGAATGGAGCACACTTTAACCGCGGGCGGGGCGCGGGGGGGGCGGGGGGGGGGGGGGGGGGGGGGGGGCGGGCGGGGGGGGCGGGGGGGGGGGGCGGCGGGGCGGCGGGGCTCCGCGCGTGCGGGGCGG